>JARKHS020033527.1:0-154381 GCA_030143305.2 Amblyomma americanum
CCAGGTGGTCGAAATTATTCCGGAGCCCTCCACTACGGCACCTCTTCTTCCTTTCTTCTTTCACTCCCTCCTTTATCCCTTCCCTTACGGCGCGGTTCAGGCGTCCAACGATATATGAGACAGATACTGCGCCATTTCCTTTCCCCCCCAAAAAAACAATTATTATTATTATTATTATTATTATTATTATGTGTGTGCTTCTGGGCACTCATAACCAAAAGCTCCCTTCATTTATAGAGCATTTGATGCAAATATGAGAAGCCCAAAAACATACGAAGGGAACCAAATAAAAGGACGCTTGCCTGCAAGAAGTGAGGATGACCACATAAGCAACTTATAATCGCTTCACTTTATCTTATCGGAAGCTTATTATTCGTAATACCTACGTGCAACTCGGTGACAGAGCACATTGTTCTAAGGGGCGCTGCGAGCGATCGAAGCGAGCGGACGTGTGCTGCATGGGCTCCGCGAATTTTCGACTCTTCGGTGCCGAAAAACCGTCGTTCCACCAAAACTATTGGATAAATCGAAAAGATCAAGACACCAGGACCACGAGGACACCGATTTCGACCCGGTAGGCCCATTTGTTTGGACTTTTATCGGGCTTGGAAGACGGAACAACGTGGTCGGAGAGCTAAGCCTAACGCTTAGCCGAGCACCTCCACGCCCGAGCGGGCGCGCCACCGAGCCGAACGCCATTCGGAACGGCGGACATGGCAGCTCGGGCACAGAATAACCTCACCGCAAGCAACATAACTGGTCCGATCCATGGACAGGACAAAAGTCAAGAAATGGAGGTAGTACCGATGATCACGTGTTACGACGCGAGGACCGGGACAGGCCCCAGCGAAAACGGAGAGGAGGAACGCATGCATCAGGAGAACAGGAGTGACATGACGCAAGACGAAGAAGCCAATTGGGAGATATATTACTCCAGGAAAAGCAAGAAAGGGAGAGGACGAGCCAAAGACGCCAACTCGAAAGCCACAACACACCCCATCGGAAAGAACAAGATGGCGCCAGCTCACACGGCAGCAGGTGGGATGACGCAATCGGACAGCAATAAAAGCACGAAGACAGAGGGACGCCGAGGACATCAACGGCAAAATCTTCCCCCGCTTCCAAGGAGCGACGCGAAGATCATCATCAGACCAAGAAGAGGACTCAAAATACAGGGCATGAAACCATATCAAGCCACACAGGCCATAGTACAGGCTTGTGGAGGGAAGATCAAAGAAGAAGACTTTCTGGTCAGACTCCGGCCGGGCTCATAATAGCAATTACTTCGAATGACGACTCTGCGAATGAGATTAGGAAAATAAGAGAGCTTTCGATCCAAGGAACAAGCTACCAAGTCCAGGCTTGCATGGCAATGCCTAGCGACGTCACACGGGTCGTTATACACGGCCTACCATCAGGAATATCACCCAAGGAACTGGAATCCAGGCTAAGAATAAGATCGCAGGGCACGGAAATCCTGGCAGCAAGGATACTAGGGAAATCAGAAACGGCGCTGATAACCCTCGATGGCCCAGACCCGAAATGGATAATCTTCAGCTCCGGTGAATACAAAACTTACCCCTACAGACCAACGAGGCAGTGCTGCTACGTTTGCGGAATGCAAGGACACCGCTCCGATGTATGTCCAACACCGGGTGCGAGAACCTGCAGACGCTGCGGGGCAACTAACCCGGAGGAAAACCACGAGTGCCAACCCAGGTGCATGATATGCGGGGAAGAGCACCTGACAGGAAGCAGAGACTGCAAAAGAAGGCTGAAGACCGCTGCGGAACTGAGAGGCCGCGAAGGAAAGCCGGGACAACAACGGAGAAGCCACAGCCGCGGCCGGGGACGACGACCCCGGTAGTTCGGGCCGGACAACGAGAGCAACAGCCCCTCCCGCAGCCGGGTCAGCCAGGCCGAATCCCGCTCAAGAAGCCGGAGCCGGGGACGTAGCCACAGCAAGGGACCCAGGGACGAGTCCTTCGCACCGCTCGGCACCCAGGGCACCAAGCAAGCAGCATCAAAGCAACAGCAGCAAAAGAGCGGAGTGAAGGTGAGCTGGGGAGCGGGCCCTCTCAAATCACTTTATCCGCATTCTGGGCAAAACAATAATAACAAGCAGGACGAGGAAAACAGAACACTTAGGAAAGAGATAGAGCTATGCAGAGAGTAAAACAGACAGCTCAAGGAGAAAATTAGAGAACTCATAAATGAGATGCAAACAGTAAGAACAGGAAGCCCGCCGAGGATAACACCGGCAACACAAAACCAAACACAGACGTCAGCAAAAGACAATAGCTTAGAGGAGCAGATGAAGAACTTTATGCAAAGCATACAGGCACAAATGCAGACAATGCAGAATGCGCTAATGCAACAACAACAAGAAAACCAATACTTTCGTAGCTTCATTAAAAGCCAAACCACGCAAAGGATCACTAACGAAGCCACGGATAGGCTTTACAACGACAGAAGGTTCGGAAATGAAAACCAAATCAACACCAATCAATCAGCATGGCAGGACACAACTGACTAAACATATGGCAGTGGAACTGTAGGGGATACAGGCGTAAGCAAGGACTCCTACAGCAGTTTATATATAAACAAGGGGCATCACCCGATCTAATACAAGAGACTAACGCAACACCAACATTAAGGGGCTATCAATGCCAGGAGAAAGGACGGAAAGCAACCCTGATTTGCAAAGACCTAGTCACCATAGAGAACAATGAAATCACGGACACGGGAATCGAACACATAATCACGGAGGTCATTCCCAAAAGAAACACAAAGCCAAAAGCACGTTCACCATTAACCTATATAGCCCGCCCAGACAGAAGAACAGCAACTTCCAAAGACTTTTTGCGGAAGCGGGCAATCTAGCAAGATCGAATACCCTAATCATAGCTGGGGACTTTAACGCGAGAGACCCAAGCTGGGGCTATCAAAAAGGCGAGAAAAAGAGACAGCAGATATGCATAGCAGCAGAGAATACAAACTGCATCCTATTGACCGATGAAAATCAACCCACGCGCCTAGGAAATAGCGTCAGCCCGGACACGTGTCCCGACCTAACCTTTGTCAGACGAGCGAGACAGGCTTTGTGGGAGAACCTGCTGGAGAACCTAGGGAGCGATCACTACATAATAAAAATCACACTAGAGGCGGAAAGGTTTAAAAGGAAAATAGGATCAGCCCACATTACAGACTGGGATGCATTCCGGGACAGCAGCAGACAAAGGACAAAACCACCTCGATCGAGGACTGGAGCGAACCAATCAGACCAATACAGGAGCGAGATACGCAAGAAATAGACAGGACGGAGACCACACCGGAAGTGGACCCTAAACTTCTCAGGCTATGGGAGGCGGGACGTGGGCTCACGAAGAGATGGAAAAGACAGAAACTAAACAGGAAGCTGAAGAAGAAAATAGCGGAGATCACGCAGAAAGCAGAAGAGTACGCAACGCCACTGGCTAGGCAGGGCTGGGAACTGTTCAGCAGCTCACTGAATGGTACACTCAAGGGCAGCAACGATGACTTGATCGAAGCGATCAAGACGAAATGCTACGGCAACAACAGGCCCCGAGAATGCAAAGGAGAATATCAAGGAGAGGATAATCCACACTTAGACAGGCCGATAACAAATGAAGTCTACGCAGCAGTTAGAGCGATAACCAAGAATACGGCAGCGGGAGCAGACAAGATCAAGAATTCGCTCATCCACAATCTAAGCGATGAAGCAATAGCCCAGCTCATGGAATACCTAAATGAACTATGGGCCACAGGCACCGTCCCCAAAGACTGGAAGCACGCGGAGGTGGTCATGGTACCAAAACCAGGCAAAAAGCTTCAGTTAGTAAACCTAAGACCCATCTCGTTAAAATCATCTCTAGGCAAACTCTACGAAAGAGTCATCACGAAAAGAATACAGCAACACCTTGAAGACGAGGAACAATACCCCCAAAGTATGTTCGGCTTCAGAGCAAACTTGTCAACCCAAGACATCCTCCTACAAATCAAAGAGGAAATAATAGACACAATTCCCAAAACAGGAGAAAATATCGTAATGGCCGTGGACATCAAGGGTGCTTTTCACAACGTCAGTCATGAAGCAATCATGGAAGGAATCAACAATACCAGGTGCGGGAGAAGAATTCACAACTATGTAAGGGCCTTCCTGTCAAACCGCACGGCCACGGTGGGACTGGAAGACCTAAGAAGCGAAACATTTAACACACCAAACAAAGGAACTTCTCAAGGTTCGGTGATCTCACCGGTCCTGTTCAACATGGCAATGATCGGCCTCTCACGCAAGCTGAGCAAGATCGAAGGTATCCAGCATGCCATGTATGCGGATGACGTCACTCTCTGGGTCAACCAAGGGCCACTTGGCCGAAAAGAACTATTGCAGAAAGCAGCGACATGCGTGGAGGAATACGTCAGGGCTAGAGGACTCGCGTGCTCAACCGAGAAATCGGAAATTCTGCGGGTCGGAAAGAAGCCAACGCCGGAAGAATTGACAGTGCGTTTGGAAGGACAGACCATTCCAGAACGAAGCATGATAAGAATACTGGGTATGTGGGTCCAAGGATGCAATAGATGCAGCCACACACTCAGTCTCCTAAAACAATCAACACAGCAAGTCAGCAGAATGATCACGCGAGTCTCACAGAAAAGGCACGGGATGAAGGAGGGAGATACAGTAAAGTTGATTAAAAGCCGCGTAATCAGCCGGATCACCTATTCCCTGCCGTATCACCACATGACAAAGAATGAGAAGGAACAAGCGGACACGCTTATAAGGAAAGCCTTCAAAACAGCGCTTAACCTACCAAAAAGTACATCAAATGAAAAACGCTTGATGCTGGGCATCCACAATACCTTCGAAGAGCTACGAGAGGCGCAAGCTGGATCGCAACTAACCAGACTCCAGCAGTCGACCACTGGCCGTGCGCTCCTCCGCAGGTTAGGGTATAGCAGTAAAGAAACAGAAGGCAGAGTAGCAAACATACCAGACGAAGTCAGACAAATCATCAGAGTCTGCCCCTTACCGAGAAACATGGACCCAAACCTGCACGGGGCTAGACGAGCCGCTAGGGCCGAGTACGTAAAAAACACTTAGCTACCAAAGAAAACACGGTATACACGGATGCAGGCCTGTATCCGTGGAACAGGGACACCAAAGAACATAGGGTTACATCAGTGGTCGTCAACCAGAGCCTAGAGGCGGTCACGTGTGTAACAACCAAAAAGTGTTCGGTAACCGAGGGGGAAGAAGTTGCCGTAGCTCTGGCAGTAGCTGAAGGGAACCGACTAAATAAATCACTCACGATTCTGACGGACTCGAAAGCCGCGCGTAGAAGCTACACGGCGAGAAGAATATACAAGGGAGCACTGCAAATCATCCTCCAGGCAGGGCCTCCCAATACATCATTACAACACAAAATTTTCTGGATACCGGGACACGCTGGAGTGGAAGGGAACCTGAGGGTAGACAGTCTAGCTCGCGAGATGAGCCACCGAGCAGACACAACGGAGTCACAGGAACATATCACAACGGTAGAACCCACATATCCAGAAATACTAAATTACCACAGAGGAAGGAGACTGACGTATCCTCCACCACACCCGTTGCTTACACAGCACGAGGCAGTGGTATGACGAAGATTACAAACAGG
Source organism: Amblyomma americanum (assembly GCA_030143305.2). Classification (NCBI taxonomy): domain Eukaryota; kingdom Metazoa; phylum Arthropoda; class Arachnida; order Ixodida; family Ixodidae; genus Amblyomma; species Amblyomma americanum. The sequence goes on from JARKHS020033527.1 coordinate 5,682, forward strand.
TACCTTTACAAACCTACACACACTACATAAGGTGTATCCAGGACAATACAATGACAAATGCACGTGGTCCGGGGCAACCCCCATGCTATATCATATTACATGGGAATGTAGACACAACTATGCATTCCATAAACTAGAAAATCCCAGTGCGGAACAGTGGGCGGACCTGCTCATCAGCAGCGAGCTGGCGGTCCAGAGAGGACTCGTGCTGCACGCAAGCGAGGTGGAAAAGCTCAGTGGGGCCCTGGAATGAGGGCACCGACCATTGGAACTCGGAAGCCTGAAGACGTCCGGAATCCGCTAAACCCAAAGAAACAAAAATAAAGTTTTATTTATTCATTCATTCATTCATTCATTCATTCATTCTAGGTTCTATTACTTTGCGACTTCAATTCGCACCATGTGACTTAGGGGTTGAAAACAGACAGTTTTGGTTTGCCTACGTTTGTTCGCAGTCAATGCCGCTCTGCCTTGGATTTAACTTTTTCCTCCCCAGGAGTCTCTGTTATGTCTTGGGCTTCTGTTGACTGTGCAACAAACAGTGATCATCTACCGATTAGTTTCAAGTTTGCGTGTAAATTAACTCTTCCTGAGCGACATCAGCGTACGTTAATAAATTACAATTGCTTTAAAGACACGCTAAAATCAGCCCTCCAAATCACTTCAGACACTCGCGCTCAGAGAAGTGCGGAAAGCAAGGCTGCACATCTATGTTCAGTACTGGACCATGCAAGGCAAAAGTCTGAATTTTTGGTTAAGAGAAGAAAGGGTGCAATCGCGAACAATTGGTGGAATGCTGAGTGCACGCGTGCATATATATATTCGACGGAAAGCATCTTGGAAGAACTTCTCATCAATCAATGCCCAAAAAATTGGCTGGATTATAAGTATGTTGCAGCAACATTTAAGCGCACTGTCGCCCGTGCAAAGGAGAAGCATAATACAAATCATTATGATTTCCTTTCCCAATCAGGAAATAAACGAGCTTTGTTTAATTTCATGAGGCGCAACAAGGTGATTCCTCCGGCTGCCAACGTTGAATCCCTCGTTCAGTCCCCTGCTGACATCGCAAAGGCCTTAGAGGATATTGCGTGTGGCCTAGAGCTTCGCTTTACATCTGCTTTACTTTCTTCTACTATATTCACATGCACTTCAAGTGATTTCACTGAGGTCTCTATGCCTGGGCTGTCGCAAATTGTTCTGCGCTTATCCCCAGCGGTTCCTGGCCCCGATAGGGTCACTTCATCTATGATCAAAATTTTGTACAATGAATCTCCTGCAGACCTGTTGGCTCTAATTAACCATTCTATTAAAGTTTCTTGGATACCGCATGAGTGGCGTCTTGCTGAAATAGTTCCATTGCTTAAAAAGCAAGGGGAGGGCTTAACTTTAGATAATATACGCCCTATTTCGTTAACATCGATCCTAGTGAAATTGGTGGAAAGAGACCTTCTCAGCGTGTCATGTCATTCAATTCAGAAAATGCTGTATTGAATCCATGTCAAATTGTTTTCAGGCCGGGTTGTTCAATTTCGTGTGCTCATACTGACCTTGAGATTCGTATTAAATTAGCTCGCAACAGAAAAAAGTTTGCTGCGCTTGTCACCTTGGATGTCAGTAAAGCATACGACAGCGTGGAGCACTCGACTCTATTACTATGATTACAGGAACTCAACTTCCCAAGCTATTTTGTAGCCTGGATTTGTTTTCTTGGAAAATAGAGAATTTTACTGCTGCCAAAATGGTGTTTCCTCAAGGAGATTTCCAAAGACAAGAGGTGTTCCGCAAGGATCAGTTCTCTCACCTGTTCTTTTTAACATTTTTCAAAGCTCAATTCCATGCATTCAAAATGTGAAAACTTATGTGTACGCCGACGATATTGCATTTTTTGCATCAGCAGGTGACTTTCACACTCTTTATCGAACCCTGCAAAATTACCTCAATGTTCTTGACAACTGGCTAGGAAGAATTCATCTGTCCCTTAATGTTAAAAAATGCGCATTGTTAGTATTTCCAGTCTCTGTTCCTGTAAATAAATATCTGCCTAGTCTATAGAAATAACATAATACCTCAAGTTCAGACGGTGAAGTATCTTGGTGTAATATACGACTCTACTCCCTCCTGGCGGCCACACATTGAGCAAGTTTCTGCAAAAAGGATTTGGGCCATTGGCATCCTGCGCATGCTTTGTAGTGCTAGGTCAGGCATGAGAAGGCATACGCTTCTGATGATTTATAAAATGTACGTCCGCCCAATTTTGGAGTTAGGGTGTGTTTTATTCTCAGGATCTCCTGCCTATAAACTTCGCCCTCTTGTGCTTTTGGAGGGTGAGCCGTTGCGCCTTTGTCTGGGGCTTGCAAAATATGTCGCCAATGCTGTTCTGCACCTTGAGGCGCGAATGCCTTCGTTATCAGCTAGGTTTCGCCTTTTAACAGTTCAACCATTTTTAAAATTGTGCGACTCACCTCTTCACGCTTCCAGTATAATATTTCTGAGTCAACCTTCCGCCTTTTTTAGTGCTGCCTGGTCTCGATTTCATACCCCGCAAATATGTTACGTGCAGTCCCTCCTTGATCGCATAAATATTCATTTCACAGATGTCCGCCAAATATATAACAACTCCTCATCTGTCCAGATTGAGTTCGATGACATTTTCCCATCGAATGCAAAGCTGCAGCCCTTCCCGCTTCTTCAAGCTCTATTGCAGGACCACCTAAGGTCCTTTCCCTTTCATGTTCTGATTGCTACCGATGCCTCGCAGGATCGCGAAAAGGCAGGTGTGGGAATTTTTTCACCTTCACTGGATTGGTCTTTTTCTCTCTGTCTTCCTGACTTCACTTCAATTTTTCTGGCTGAATTATTAGCAGTAATCTTAGCCTTACGAAAATTAGAATCTACCGTTTCCCAGGTCGTGGTTATGACAACCTCCCTGTCCATTTGCTCTTCCTTATCCTCAACCACTGACTCTCGGCCATTACGCCTCTTTAAGTTCCTGATTCCGCTCCATCTAAATTCGGTAAGGTTGCTTTGGGTACAAGGTCACATGGGCTTTCATTTAAATGAGGTTGCAGATTCCTTAGCAAGAGCCTCTCTCAGCGGCCCAATTGTTGCTGTCCTGCCATTGTGTGCATATACAGCTGCGGTGAGATTTCGCAGCTACACAATATATCAGGAATTTTCTGCCTCGGCTCTTACACCATCTCCCGAATATCGGCATCTTCTGCATCCTTGGAGTAGCAAAGGTTGGCGCTAACGCAGACTAGAGGTCTCTTTCACGCGCTTGCGTTGCCGGGTTCCCCTTCTAAATTTCTACCTTCATAGATCTAGCCTGGCAGCTTCCCCACTGTGCCCTTTTTGTGCCGAACCTGAGACAATAGATCACTTCCTGCTGTTCTGCCACCGCTTTTCTCATTTGGGGAAGCGTCTTTTGCAAATTCCATTTTATCAACTGGGCTTGCCTATGTCTTCCGCGGTTGTTCTTTCCATTGGCGCTTCTTTGCTTGGACGAAGCGACAGGAGTGTGCGCTTTTCTGTGCAAAATGTTCTTCAAGAAACGCAGCGACTCCTATTCTAATTTCTTTTTCCCGCTCTCAGTCAGTACGACATTGCAACATTACAGGCATTGTGTACTATTATGCACATTAAGCAATTGTCCCGTCTTCGATCTCCAAGTTAACTGGACCCCTTTCCTTCCCTCTTCCAATCTATCAGACTACATGCTATTGCCACTCCTTTTACCGTCAAAACTTTTCTGTATCCAGTAATTATCCGCCTGTGTCTTGGCCACTCCCCCGTAGTGGGTATGTGCCAGCAACGTCTGAGGCCTTCCTTCCTTCCTTCCATTCTAGCCTTACTCGCCTCGCTTTTCTTTTGTTTCGTGAAAAACATTTTTTTAGGAGGCAGAAACTGAATTTCAAGGGCCCAATTTTTTTCGCGCCAGCGGAAAGAATGCTGTCTGTGGTGTTGTATTCCGTAATGGTTTTATTAGAAACGCAGTAGGAAATTTCTACCGAGAATCTTTTAGTGCATGCGCCCGTTTTAAAGCATCCCGATGCTGGAAACAATGATCAGTGAGTGCGATGGCGACTGCACGTTGGCAAAATAGCTGTAACCAAAACTAATATAATTGACATCCGCCAAATAGTAATCAGATATTTTTTTAGTATATGTAGTAGAATCTATTTTGGTTTCCAACCCAAAGCTGTTACGGCACTGTGATTTACGACTGATCGACAAAAAGTTTACTCGACCAAGGCTGCTGGAAGAAATTCAAACGCGGTAGCGCCATCTAGTTAGAATGCATGGTCGACGATGATAAAAGATTGTGGCTTTTCATCAAGTGGAGCACTGGAGAGAGTGTTAACTATAATAAAACATGACGAACACATCTCAAAGACAAAAACGCTGCGCAGTTAAAACAAATAAGTGATATTTTACATAGATGTGGTCACGTGGTGGACTTTTGTGATAACGGCGGGTTTCGCCGCAAGATGGCTTTTTATGCGATGTTCAATGACAAATTAAGGTTAAAAATTCTCGTTTTTTTATAATGCAGTACTCAATTCTTACATTTTGAGGCACGAGCTTTTCATTTCCGTCCCAATCTCACGTCACGTTTTGTCACGTTTTGTCAAGACCCTGCGTACTCACTGCATAGAGTAACGCCATGCGCCGAGCCAGGGCTCTGATAGAAGATTAAAGCAATTGTAAGACTTCCGCAAAAATTCATTTTATTAGCAAAAGCCGTGGTAGAGAAATTGCATAGTTATCAACTACAACGTTGGCAGTACAATAAAAAATGCGTCGCTTACACGACAATGAAGAAAAAAATTGCGTTCCCATTAAAACACTATGCAGAACGCTGCACTAAACGCGGTCTTGTATTCGTTGTCAACATGTCCGACGATCGGTTTGAGAGTGCTCTCCGAGTCTGTTTTCGCTCTACTGGCATCAGAATATTCATCGGCGGTCTTCCGGCAAAAGAGGCGGGGCGGCAGGGCTTGCGTTGTGGTCAACCGAAGGCGCCGTTGTCTCTTCTCCCTGCGGTCCTTCCGGGTGCCGAGGAATCAGCATCGGTCGTGCGGTCGTGTATCCCACCGTTCTGTTGAACGTGGAGAAGATCAGGGCCGTGAATCCAATGAGGACCAGGAATAGCGTGGCAAGGATCAGCAGTGAATAGGGCGCTTCCCGAGCCTGCGATGCGGGCACCGCGAAGTATACGGTTTTTATAAACATCCTGCAACGTATCTATAAAGTCTGATATAATATAGCTTTAGGATTTGCAAGTATGATGTCATATTTGTTCCAAACATTTTTCTTCCAGAGGGGCTTGTGGTAGTGTAGTACTTGCGTTGACCGTATTTGCGGCGAACATTTCCGGAACACAATATGCATTAACAAATCAGCGAACAGAGTGCACAGGCATAATTTACGTAGAGTTTAGCCACAGAAAACTGTTTTGAAGTAGCAAAGAGTAACCGGCTTCGAACCCGACCGCGCCGGCCGCGCTTCGATGGAGGCGAAACGCAAATGCGCCCGTGTGCTGTGCGATGTCAGCGCACGTTAAAGAACCCCAAGTGGTCGAAATTATTCCGGAGCCCTCCACTACGGGACCACCTCCTTCCTTTCTTCTCTAAGTTCCTTCTTTATCCCTTCCCTTACGGCGCGGTTCAGGTATCCGCCGCGATGTGAGACAGATACTGTGCCATTACTTTCTCTAACAACCAGTTTACATTTACATGTAGTAGCAAAGCAAGGATTTCCACAAGAATCAGGTCCTCTGCCTTGCGCAACAAGGGCAGTGATATCACATTCCGTGTGTCAACGGACTGCTAAAAATACCGCTAGTTACGCTTTTGAAGAGAGCTGTGTGACTTAATAACTTCGAACGATTTTTCATACAAATGTCACATTTATCATTAATTTCTCATTCAAATGACATTCATTTTTGCTAAGTCATGCACTTAATATAGAGATGGCATACAATATCATACACATTGTCTGACATTTGTATAACGAAGACTGTGTGAGGCTTTGCATCACTCAACTTTTTCAGTACGGGAGTTACGTAAATAACAAAATTTGCTGACTACTTTTTTAAATTAGTTGAGTCTGGTGGACAGTACCAGTAATAGGAGTAACCGATTTTTAAATGAAGGAAAAACCATGCTTTAAAACCGTGCATCGCGAACAGATTCGGCATTTCTTCCCGCAGAAAATAAAAACTCAGTGCATGAGGCACGCGGGGAAGATCAGTGCAAACACAATGACCTCTCGTTAAGTGCTGCTGTATGCCTGTGGTGCCGGTTTGACACTGTCTATAGGCCACTGTACTTCCTTTTGATTTGAAGTTTGGCGCAAGAAACGGACGCCATTGTTCGAGAGGGTGTAATTGTAGGCCAGCTGGGAAAACAATGAACCAAAGAAAAATTGCAAAATACAAAGGAAAGAGGCAGGCGACAGAACGGGGGGAGGGGTACAATGTAATAAACATTTATTGAATAACAACAGGATTGTTATAAACATATCACCCTTATAATATATCGCCCTTGTAAGATAACATATCGCCGCGGTCGGTTTGAACCAGGGAACTCTGGATCAGTAGCCGAGCGCGGTAACCACTGAGACACCACGGGGGACTCCTCTCCTCAATCGCAGTCTAATCCAAGTTCATGAATATAAATTATGCTATGCTTCTCCGTTGTCGCGCTTGCCAGTGGAAGTGAGGGCTTCTCACAACTGTATTTTTCGAGCTTTTATCTCAGCCTGCATTAAGGCTCGCAAAAATTGACATTTTTTAACATATTTTTAGCATACACTAAGCTAATTTGAAGCAACAACCGAAGTTTTTGGTCGAAACCTAAATTGCGCACCTATCCCACGTTGTCACACCTTTCTGTTAAGTCCTTCGTTGTTCAAGTAGGCGGTGGACGGTAAAGGGTTCGAGATACTCCTGGCCAGATTTTGCGGGCTTGTGCCGTTCTTGATTGAGGAGAGGAGGGGGCTCAGTGGTGAGTGCGCTCGGGTACTGATCCGGAGTATAGCGGTTCGAACCGACCGTAGCGGCCTCGTCTCAATGGAGGCGCAACGCAAAGGCGCCCGTGTGCTGCGCGATATTAGTGCACGTAAATAATAATAATAATAATAATAATAATAATAATAATAATAATAATAATAATATTATTATTAATAATAATAATAACTAGAAAAATGGCGCAGTATCTGTCTCACATATCGGCGGATATCTGAACCGCGCCGGAAGGGAAGGGATAAAGGAGGGAGTGAAAGAAGAAAGAGGTGCGTAGTGGAGGGCTCGGGAATAATTACGACCACCTGGGCATCTTTAACGTGCACTGTCATCGCACAGCACACGGGCGCCTTTAGCGTTTCGCCTCCACCCAAACGCAGCCGCCGCGGTCGAGTTCGAACCCGGTAACTCCGGATCAGTAGTCGAGCGCCCTAACCACCGAACCACGGCGGCGGGTAAAAAAAAATTCGAAGATTGGTTTTTGGGGAAAGTAAATGGCGCAGTATCTGTCTCACATATCGGCCGACATCCGAACCGAGCCATAAGGGAAGGAATAGAGGAGGGACTGATAGAAGTAAGGAATTAAAAGGTGCCGTAGTTGAGGGCTCCGGAATAATTTCGACCATATGGAGATCTTCAACGTGCGGTGACATCGCACACCACACGGGCACCTTTGTTGTCGAAACGCAACGCCGCCCGTGCGATGTACGATGTCAGCGCACGTTAAAGATGCTCCGGCCGGTGTTGCAAATTACTGCGGAGCCCTCCACTACGGCATCTCATTCTTCTTTATTCTATCAGTCCCTCCTTTATCCCTTCCCTTACAGCGCGGTTCAGGTGTCGCCGATATGTGAGACAGATACTGCGCCATTTACTTTCCACAAAACCAATGGAGCCAAGTTTATTTATTTATTTCAGTATACTGCAAGCCAGAGTTGGCCCAAGCAGGAGGGGCATACAACTAAAAAAATTTCTAAAAGAGCACCAGCTACAAAACCGCGAGTCAGTAAACAGGACACAAAACCAGAGTCATCAAACAAGATACTGGGAGCCATACAATAAGTTCTTGAGCTCCTTCTCAAAATTCCTAGACTTACATAGACCCGAAGGAAGGCCATTCCACTCCGCGACAGTGTTCGGAAAAAAACTGTTCTTAAACCCACTAGTTCGCGCAAAAATTGGTGCTAATGACTGCTCATGTACATGACGTGTTCTCCTAGTGCTCGCCAGCTTCACACAATCAGGAAGATCTGCCTTCAGATTTCTAGACATGTAATTATGAAGCAGTACTAGACGGGTAACTTTTCTTCTTATTGCCAAGAACTGTAAATTACTCTTTCGAATTAATGCAGTTGGAGAGTCTATCCTTCTATATTTCCCATAAATAAAACGAACTGCTTTTCGCTGAACACGATGCAGTTGAGCAATGTCTTTCTTGATATGCGGGTCCCACACTGCTGCCGCATATTCAAGTCGGGACCTAACACAAGCCTTGTATGCAGTGATTCTGGTGCTCACGGGAGAGTTTCTGAGTTTTCTTTTAATAAACCATAATTTCTTAACTGCTGATGAGCAGATGTCAGCGATATGAGTGGACCAAGTAGGATTGTTCGTGAGGGTTACTCCGAGGCACTTATAGCTTTCTACTTCTAAAATGGGATGATTGTGAAGTATATAACTGTGAAATCTGGGCACTTTTTTCCTTGTGATCCTTAATAGTACGGTTTTGTTTGGGTTAATATCCATGCCCCAGCGCTCACACCAGTCCGCAATTGCTAATACAGTTTTTTGAAGTGACAAGTGGTCAGAATCACCTACTACCTCTTTAAAAACTATACAATCATCGGCAAACAGCCTCACCTCTACATCCTTTTCAACAATATCCACTAGGTCATTTACATAGATTAAAAATAACAGGGGTCCCAAGACACTGCCTTGAGGAACCCCTGAAGTCACATGCAGCATGTCAGAACAAGAGTCCTGGATTGCTACAAATTGCTGCCTATCTGTAAGATAGGCATGCACCCACTGAATTATAAAAGAGGGAAGTCCAATCGATTCAAGTTTAAACAATAATTTTCCGTGAGGCACCTTGTCAAATGCTTTACTAAAGTCAAAAAATAAGACGTCTGTTTGTCCGGAAGCATCCAGCACTCTTGAAAATTCATGCACTACAGATAAAAGTTGGGTAACAGTAGATATACCTCTCCTAAAACCATGTTGGTAAGCTGTTAAAATATTACGGTCCTCTAAAAATTTTACAATATAACAAAAAATAGCATGCTCTAACAACTTACAGCAATTATTCGTCAAAGAAACAGGGCGATAATTGGTAACTAGTTGGCAGTCACCTTTCTTAAGAATAGGGACAACTCGAGCCTTACGCCAATCAGACGGTATAACACCTGTTGTCAAAGACAAGTTAAACATATCAGTTAAGTATTGAGATATTTGTTCCGCGTAGCGTTTAAGAAATGAATTCGGAACACCATCGGGTCCGGAAGATTTTTTTGTGTTAAGTTTAAGTAACATTGCTAAAACTCCTTCGCGACTAATTATCAGTTCGTTACTACAAACAGAAGAATAATCATTACTACAAACACACTGAGGTTTAAAATCATCTAGCTTCGTGAAAACACTCTGGAAGTAATTGTTAAAATGCGTTGCAATCTCATTAGCGTCTGTTATAGTCACCTCGTCAATTTTTATCTTCGAAATTTTGTGCCTGGAAGGATTCAAATGGCGCCAGAACTTTGATGGGTCCGACCTCATGAACTCTTCAAGCCTGTTTTTGAAAAAGCTATTTCTGGCTTCTCTTACTTTGTCTGCCATCTTGGTTTTTAATGACCCAAACAGTGGAGTTCCTGTCCTGTGCTGTTTCCTTAGTCTTTTAAGTTTCCGTTTAACATGAATTATCTCTCTATTAATCCAAGGATTTTCACTGCGTTTAACGACTTTCTTGAGCGGAACAAATTTGTCAATACAAAACTTAACTGCATTGCAGAATTGTGTCCAACAACCCTCAACATCACTGGTAACAGAGCTAAGGTGACATTCCAAATAATCAAGAATCGCGACATCCTCAGCTCTGCTAAAATCTCTGAAGCTGATCACTTTAACGGTTTTATCGGTCTTATCACCAGTGATTTTCCCGCAAAAGCATATTAATTTGTGGTCGGAGATGCCACGCTGTACGTGAACAGTGCCATTACTGAACGACTCGCTCACAAACAACAGGTCCAAGATCGCTGATCCCCGTGTTCAGTCATTCACAATCTGTTCAAGATTGAGCGAGAACATCATATCTAAAATGAAATCATTAGACGAAGAGAGGCCATAGTTCAAGTCATTCCAGTTAACAGACGGCAAATTAAAGTCACCGGTAATAATTATATTCTTACCACGAAATTTCAGCAAATAATCGTATAGCCTGCTCAAAAACAAATCATCCGAGTCCGGCGCACGATAAACTGCACAAAGAACAAACGTGTTCCCCCAAATAGAAACCTTCAAACACAAACTTTCATGGTCTTCTAACTGGTCGATTTCAAAGACATCGATACTGTTTTTTAGAATGATCGCTACTCCCCCACCACGGGAAGCCCTATCTCTTCTTTGCATTTTATATCCTGGTGGTATAATCTCATCATCTCTAATCATATCGTGCAACCAGGTTTCAGTTAGCACGCAGATGTGCGGATCATACTGCAGTAACATGTGTTCAAGTTCGTTCACCTTATTAACTATACTTCTAGCATTCAGAGAAATCATACGGAGCTGGTGTGACTTTCGTTGCTAGCTTTGGGAAAGCGCACTGCACAAATCAGGAACCAAACGGCGAGAGCCTGTCTTTTCATCCCACGTGTAAACTTTGCCATCAATTCGAAGCTTATCGTGTTTCAGTGACACCTTTTTCCCGGCTGCCTTATCTGCTCTAGCACTTTCCCACAGCTGCTTGCGTATGCGCTGCGTGTCAGCGGTGTAATCATTCTGCAAACTTATTCCAGTTCCTTTCAGCTTCCTGGCATTTCGCAAAACTTCTTGTTTCTCTGCATAGTTGTGAAAACTTAAAATAACCGGCCTTACCAACGAACCCTTTCCTAGTCTGAATTTTTGCAATAGAAGAACAGGTCACTCCCAATCTATGCTTGATAACATCGTTGACTATTGCATTACGCAATTCAAGTTCAGATTCATTTTCGAGCTCTGAAATCCCAAATACCACAAGGTTAGATTTCCGATCACGGTCTTCAAATTTGGGAAATATTTCATGCTGGTTCCTCAGGATATCCTTAACATTAGCTGTGAAAGCGTTTAGTTGCTCCGTCCCCGCCCCATTTGATATCAACTCATTGATGCTTACTTCAAGGTTAATCAGACGCCTACCAAAACCAGACACGATTTCTTCAGTGAGTTTAAGGCATGCTTTGATGTCTGCAATGTCAGCCCTAATGGCCTGTTGTCCATCAATAATTCTGAGATAAGTTTCCTCCAGTGGGGGACCAGGGTTAACCTCGATATCCCCGCACAACACCAGCATACAGGAGCAGAAACAGTTGTAGGCAATATTCAAACACATGCGTGGGCACGGGAGGACTACAAGAAATCTATCGTCGCTACGGAAGGAAGAGCAATAACTAACCTGCGCCACAAAGAAAAGACGCGTGGTGAACGTCCGCCGCCGTGCGTCCTCTCCGCGCCCACTGACGATGTTAGCTGTCGTTGCAGTCTTTATAGGCGTCGATCCTGATGACGTCTGCCATCCTGATGACGTGTTCCAGCTTTGATTATGAACTGTCACTGTGTCGTCGCTGATAAGGGAATGATTCCCAGCTTGCGGCCCGCTGAAGCCTGACCAGTGAGAAGGTGAGGAGGATGAGGAGCGCACATTGCGCTTTCTTGGCATCGCGCACGCACTAAGAATGTGGTCGAGGAAGGAGCTCGACTGAACAGCGGATGCGCCAGCACTCTGTGTACAAAAGAGCGCGCATTTAGGTCTGCAAAAGGCCAAACTGACATTCCTTTAAATACCCGCCTCGGTGGCTCAGAGGTTAGGGCGCTCGGCTACTGATCCAGAGTTCCCGGGATCAAACCCGACCGTGGGTGCTGCGTTTGGATGGAGGCGAAATGCTAAGGCGCCCGTGTGCTGTGCGATGTCAGTGCACATTAAAGATCCCTAGGTGGTCGAAACTATTCCGGAGCACTCCACTACGGAACCTCCTTCTTCCTTTCTTCTTTCACTCCCTCCTTTAGCTCTTCCCTTACGGGGCGGTTTAGGCACCCAACGATATATGACAGATACTGCGCCATTTCCTTTCCCCAAAAACCAATTATTATTATTGTTATTACATTCCTTTAAATGGAAGGCACCAAAGAGTTTACGCTTGTGTGTGTACAGGCTCTGGTGTACGCTGCATGAACTCAGAGGCATAGATATGATATAGTGATGTCACACCACGCATATAGCGAGCAGTGTGAGACATCGCAGACAACAACCGGCACTGCGTGTACCAAGATTTCGCTCGGTTTAATGATTTGCGCGTAAACATCTCGTAAATTTTTGTTCATTCGATACGGCTGGTTCGTTAGTAGCTCTTGTGGCCTTCCTATGGGCTAGACCGAATGCAAAAACAAAACGCCCCTTGTGTGTTTTGCTGCATTTTGTGCTTTATATACTAGTCGAGGCCCATGAAAAAGACGAAATACCGAGTGTCCTCATGTGCTGGTCGTGAACCTGTACTGTTTTGTTCTGCAGAAAATCTCCATCATAACGGCCTCAGAATTCTTGGTTAGTAGCTTCCACGGCTACCTTTTTTTTGTACATTGGGGTGTTTATGCAACCCCACATGCAAAACCTAATGATAAGCAAGAAGGCTGTAATTCGCCCCTGTCGGGCAGGGAGCGCCCGGTAGAGAGCTCCTCTACCTCTTCCTCGTCCTCCTCGTAGACCTTGTCGAGAGGCACTTGGCCCGGAGGAACAGTGGTCCGCGCCGCTGGGTGTCCGCGTTGGAAGTCGCCGCCAACGTAATTCGCAGCGGCCGGCGGAACGACGGATGTTGTTGTTGTTCTTAGCCTATCAAAAGATGGCACATACCCACACTGAGGGATCGGCCAAGAATCGGGTGGCTATTCACCTGAACGCAGTTAACAAAAAGGAAAAGCACGTGGGAGCGCAACACCGGTGAATTTTTCGTCATGAACAGAAAAGGGATGAGTGTTTTGATTTTAAAATTTTAAGAATAATAATAAAGAGAGTGATTAAATATTAATGATTTAGTCAAAATGTAATAATTGATAGAAAAGAAAAGGATGGAACACTTAGCAAGGCAGTCGGTGAGATTCTATCAGGAAATTTTGAACAGCGGTGCAAACAGATCTGTGGCTGAACCCAAATGTGGTGGCGCCAAATGATAGCAAGAGCGGGCTGCTCAAACTAAGGCCAAGATGCTGCAAGGGCTCCTCCAGCAACCTTTTTCTCAGTGAGTTGAATCGGCGACAATACAGCCAAAAATGTTCAATAGATTCTGGCTCACGGCAAAATGCACAAAGGGGAGAGAGCGCCAAACCCGACTTGTGTAAATAGAAATTTAGAGGGGGGATGCGGCAGCGTAGCCTCGTCAGTGATACTTCAAGCTGCCGAGAGCAACAAATTTTCCTGTTCCAATAATATTTAAGATGCTCATAATCCGCCGATGTTAAAAGTGATGTGTCTTGCGTGCTTAAAAACTCACGGCGCCGAAATCTAGATGCTGTAATGCAGGCTGTAGCCGGGATGATTGGCAACACGGGGCCGCTGAGGGCAGCCTTTGCGAGATTATCAGCAATCTCATTTGGAAGGAAGGAAGGAAGGCCTCAGACGTTGCTGGCACATACCCACTACGGGGGAGTGGCCAAGACACAGGCGGTTAATTACTGGATACAGGAAATTTTTGACGGGAAAAGCAGTGGAAATAGTATGTAGTCTGATAGATTGGAAGAGGGAAGGAAAGGGGTCCAGTTAACTTGGAGATCGACGACGGGACAATTGCTTAATGTGCATAATAGTACACAATGCCTGTAATGTTGCAATGTCTTACTGACAGAGATCAGGAAAAAGAAATTAGAATGGGAGTCGCTGCGTTTCTTGAAGAAAATTTTGCACAGCAGAGCGCACACTCCTGTCGCTTCGTCCAAGCAAAGAAGCGCCAATGGAAAGAACAATTGCGGAAGACACAGGCAAGCCCAGTTGATGAAATAGAATTTGCAAAAGACGCTTCCTCAAATGAGAAAAGCGGCGGCAGAACAGCAGGAAGTGATCTATTGTCTCAGGTTCGGCACAAAAAGGGCACAGTGGGGAAGCTGCCAGGCCAGATCTGTGAAGGTAGAAATTTAGAAGGGGAACCCGGCAACGCAAGCGCGTGAAAGAGACCTCTAGTCTGCGTGAGCGCCAGTCTTTGCTACTCCAAGGATGCAGAAGATGCTGATATTCGGGAGACGATGTAAGAGCCGAGGCAGCAAATTCCTGAAATATTGTGTAGCTGCGAAACCTCACCGCAGCTGTATATGCACACGATGGTAGGACAGCAACAATTGGGCCGCTGAGAGAGGCTCTTGCTAAGGAATCTGCAACCTCATTTAAGTGAAAGCCCATGTGACCTGGTACCCAAAGCAACCTTACCGAATTTAGATGCAGCGGAATCAGGAACTTAAAGAGGCGTAATGGCCGAGAGTCAGTAGGCGAGGATAAGGAAGAGCAAATGGACAGAGAGTCTGTCATAACCACGACCTGGGAAACGGTAGATTCTAATTTTCGTAAGGCTAAGATTACTGCTAATAATTCAGCCAGAAAAATTGGAGTGAAGTCAGGAAGACGGAGAGAAAAAGACCAATCCAGTGAAGGTGAAAAAATTCCCACACCTGCCTTTTCGCGATCCTGCGAGGCATCGGTAGCAATAAGAACATGAGAGGGAAAGGACCTCAGGTGGTCCTGCAATAGACCCTGAAGAAGCGGGAAGGGCTGCAGCTTTGCATTCGATGGGAAAATGTCATCGAATTCAATCTGGACAGATGAGGAGTGGTTATATATTTGGCGGACATCAGTGAAATGGATATTTATGCGATCAAGGAGGGACTGCACGTAACATATCTGCGGGGTATGAAATCGAGACCAGGCAGCACTAAAAAAGGCGGAAGGTTGACTAAGAAATATTATACTGGAAGCGTGAAGAGGGGAGTCGCACAATTTTAAAAATGTTTGAACTGTTAAAAGGCGAAACCTAGCTGATAACGAAGGCATTCGCGCCTCAAGGTGCAGAACAGCATTGGCGACATATTTTGGAAGCCCCAGACAAAGGCGCAACGCCTCACGCTCCAAAAGCACAAGAGGGCGAAGTTTATAGGCAGGAGCTCCTGAGAATAAAACACACCCGAACTCCAAAATTGGGCGGACGTACATTTTATAAATCATCAGAAGCGTATGCCTTCTCATGCCTGACCTAGCACTACAAAGCCTGCGCAGGATGCCAATGGCCCGAACTCCTTTTGCAGAAACTTGCTCAATGTGTGGCCGCCAGGAGAGAGTAGAGTCGTATATTACACCGAGATACTTCACCGTCTGAACTTGAGGTATTATGTTATTTCTATAGACCAGGCAGATGTTTACAGGAACAGAAACTGGAAATACTAACAATGCGCATTTCTTCACATTAAGGGACAGATGAATTCTTCCTAGCCAGTTGTCAAGAACATTGAGGTAATTTTGCAGGGTTCGATAAAGAGTGTGAATGTCACCTGCTGATGCAAAAAATGCAATATCGTCGGCGTACACATAAGTTTTCACATCTGGAATGCATGGAATTGAGCTTAGAAAAATGTTAAAAAGAACAGGGGAGAGAACTGATCCTTGCGGAACACCTCTTGTCTGTGGAAATCTCCTTGAGGAAATACCATTTTGGCAGCAGTAAAATTCTCTATTTTCTAAAAAGACAGAAATCCAGGCTACAAAATAGCTTGGGAAGTTGAGTTCCTGTAATCTTAGTAATAGAGTCGAGTGCTCCACGCTGTCGTATGCTTTACTGATATCCAAGGTGACAAGCGCAGCAAACTGTTTTCTATTGCGAGCTAATTTAATACGACTCTCAAGATCTGTATGAGCACACCAAATTGAACAACCCGGCCTGAAACCAATTTGACATGGATTCAATACAGCATTTTCTGAAATGAATGACATGACACGGCCGAGAAGGACCCTTTCCACCAATTTCACTAGGTTCGATGTTAACGAAATAGGGCGTATATTGTCTAAAGTTAAGCCCTCCCCTTGCTTTTTAAGCAATGGAACTATTTCAGCAAGACGCCACTCATGCGGTATCCAAGGACCTTTAATAGAATGGTTAATTAGAGCCAACAGGTCTGCAGGAGATTCATTGAACAAAATTTTGATCATAGATGAAGTGACCTTATCGGGGCCAGGAGCCGCTGGGGATAAGCGCAGAACAATTTGCGACAGCTCAGGCATAGAGACCTCAGTGAAATCACTTGAGGTGCATGTGAATATAGTAGGAGAAGGTAAAGCAGATGTAAAGCGAAGCTCTAGGCCACACGCAATACCTTCTAAGGCCTTTGCGATGTCAGCAGGGGACTGAACGAGGGATTCAATGTTGGCAGTCGGAGGAATCACCTTGTTGCGCCTCATGAAACTAAACAAGGCTCGTTTACTTCCCGATTGGGAAAGGAAATCATAATGATTTGTATTATACTCCTCCTTTGCAAGGGCGACAGTGCGCTTAAATGTTGCTGCAACATACTTATAATCCAGCCAATTTTTTGGGCATTGATTGATGAGAAGTTTCTTCCAAGCTGCTTTCCGTCGTCTATATGCACGCGTGCACTCAGAATTCCACCAACTGTTCGCGATTGCACCCTTTGTTCTCTTAACCAAAAAATCAGACTTTTGCCTTGCATGGTCCAGTACTGAACATAGATGTGCAGCCTTGCTTTCGGCACTTATCTGAGCGCGAGTGTCTGAAGTGATTTGGAGGGCTGATTTTAGAGTGTCTTTAAAGCAATTGTAATTTATTAACGTGCGCTGATGTCGCTCAGGAAGAGTTAATTTACACGCAAACTTGAAACTAATCGGTAGATGATCACTGTTTGTTGCACAGTCAACAGGCGCCCAAGACATAACGGAGACTCCTGGGGAGGAAAAAGTTAAATCCAGGGCAGAGCGGCATTGACTGCGAACAAACGTAGGCAATCCGGAATTGTTGCAGATCAAGTTGTTGCCAGAAGCCCAATCAAATAGCCTAGAACCAAAGCTGTCTGTTTTAAGCCCCCAAGTCACATGGTGCGAATTGAAGTCGCCAAGCAATAGAACCTGAGATCGGCTACTAGACATGAGTGAGTCAAGGGGCCGAGTGTCACGCACACCAGACGGGAAATATGCATTAGCTACCGTAAAGGGCTGTTGACCTGGGACACTGAGGTCAACCGCAAGGATTTCACATTCATTGTCCACATATTGAAAAGAAATGCATGCCCTGTGGCAAAACTTTTTAGATATGAGCAATAACAACCCTCCCCCTCGTGATGACCGGTCAAGCCGGAACGGATGGTAATCCTTGAGATGATAATTGAAATTTGGAGTTAGCCATGTTTCCTGTAAAGCAACTAAATCTGGTAGAAGCTGATTGCATAGGCAGTTTAAATCTATTGAAGCTGAGAATATTGATCGACAATTCCACTGGAGGACACTTAAGAACCCTATCTTGGCGGAAGTGCCGCAGCCGCGACTGCCTTTTCTAGAATACTGGTCTTAGCGTTTTGACTTGCGTTATTTTTCTTTGTCTTTGACTGGGGGCAAGATGGACCTGCAATATTCAGAGGAGACCCACTTCGTTTCTGGGCGCGGAGATCACACTCCATATCAATACAATCCATAGAGGATGCGTCCATAACGCTATTCGAAGGAGAGGGCTGAGATGTCTTTTGTTGCTCACATTGTTTTTGGCCCTGTGGAGCGGAATCGATTACTACAGAAGGAGGGGTAGCTTCCGAAGCCAAAGAAGACAAGAGCGGAGTGGTGGACGCCTGCAGAAGATTGGTCATCTGAGCAGCTATGACCTGCGAAATGCACGTGGACACGGTTTCCATAATGCGATCCATTGCATTTGCCACAGCTTTCTCAACTGCCGCTGTAATAGCCTGGGACAAACTAGAATCCATTATGGGTGGGCATTTGGCGGCCACACTAGAGTAGGCTGAGGCTCTCTCCTTGACTGCGGCAAAAGCCTCTCTCCGCGTGCATCTGCGCTTGTCTATAAGCTCGAGCACCTGAACTTCTTGTGCTCGTGCAGGACAGTCAGGCGAATCAGCAGGATGAGCACCGCTACACAAACAACACTTCTCTTGCTGTTCAGGACATTCCTCTCTGCAATGACGTTCCCCACAGGCACAGCAGCGTAAGGCCGATTTGCAGGCTTTGCCGCTGTGGCCAAATCGCCAGCAGTTTTGACATTGAAGGGGCCGAGAGTTAAAGGCATCTACTCGAAAAACCAATGGCCACACCTTAATCTCTGAAGGGCAAAATAATCCTGCAAATGTGGCAATGACGGACTCCGTAGGAATTTTTACTCCGTCAACCATCCTGCTGCATCGATGGACAGCAATCACTCCCGCAGGCGAGAGGTTCTCAAGCGTTTCCGCAGGGCTCAATCGAGAGTCGACCCCTCGGACTAAGCCCTTGGAACATGCGAGATGAGGCGGAATGAATGCGCTCACCGGGTGGCTGGCGAAGGTCGTGCACTTTAGAAGATCTTCAATACAGTCTTTATCCGACGACCGGCACAAAACACCACCCCTGCCGAACTGCCGGACATCGGTAATGTGCATAAAGTGCTTCGATGTGGACTGAAGGGCTGCCTGCACTGCCTCCGGGTTGTTCAGTCGGATAGCGCCTCCATCGGAAGGCACTAATGCGACTGGAATGCTTGAAACACCGCTGCGGAAAAAGAGATCAAGTGGGAGCTGGTCTTTAGGAAGAGATGCCGACCAAGGGGAAAACCCCTGGCCAGGAGAAGAAGTCGACATTAAGCTCTCGTCCCGCACCCAATCACCCCAGAACAGGAGCAAACAGGCACAGACAAAAAGAAGGAGAAATTTAGCAAGCTAACGCAACACCGCCAGGTACTTAGCCACTGCCCCGCAGCCTGGGTAGCTGAGCCACGTCAACAGAACAGCAGTCAGGAACGGAAAAAGAAATTACTCCGGAGCCCTCCACTACGGCCCATAATCCGCTCATAATCCAATTTTCCTTTCCAATTTTCCAACAAATTTTCCTGTTCCAATAATATTTAAGATGCTCATAATCCGCCGATGTTAAAAGTGATGTGTCTTGCGTGCTTAAAAACTCACGGCGCCGAAATCTAGATGCTGTAATGCAGGCTGTAGCCGGGATGATTGGCAACACGGGGCCGCTGAGGGCAGCCTTTGCGAGATTATCAGCAATCTCATTTACTGTCACACTGCTAGAACGACGGATACTCTTCTTCTTCTTCTTCTCCTCAAGTAATACTCTTGCCATCCTGCAGTTCTTCTTCGTCCTCTTTGCTGCACTCCTACTGGCTGTTTCAACAGGAGCCGTGGAGCATTCAGCCGGGATTCATAATATACAAATAGAGCTCTAATATATTTTGATGCATTCCAAATAAGGATATTATCGAAAAGAAATATATGTTAGGATAGTTTAGGTAGCTGTTTGAATGGCATTGATTTCTCGAGGAAACATTATCACACCTTGTGGTGCGCCGTTGGATTTTACTTCTCCGCTTTAAACTAGCAACGCTTACTCAGAAGCATCTCGGTGGCTGTATTGCAAGAGTAAGATATAAACGGGTAGAAACGGTAAAAAGTTTCCACCACGTTTGGCTGTAATGAACAGAAGACAATGTCAAGTAATTGTGAGTGACTGAGAAAAAGATTTATACATAGAATAAATCGAGGTTAGTTCCAGGAGCACACTGGATTTTGCCGCCGCTTTGCCCGGTTCACCAGCCGAAGCAGGTCTTCCGGGTGTGAGCTGCACAACGCCGCCTCCCAGTCGTCTGTTGTTGGGCTATTAATTCTAGCGACGCCTGTATTGTTCTGGCATGCCCATGCCATGTGGTATAAGTCAGGCACTTCGCCGCAGAAGGCGCAGTGCGACTCCTACAGATTTGAAAGCATACAACTGAATTTTACTGGGGTGACATAAGTATTTGATTGCAAATTTCTTTGTTGTACACCCTTGCTACCTGTATAGATTTTTGTCCCGCTCGGCGTATACTTTCCTTGTTAATGTCAAGTGTTGGAGTACATCCACACAGCTTAACAACGGCTGTGAATAATAATGTTGTTGCGAATACTGGAGGAGCTCGGGTAATAGGAAGCGGGCAACGGCGTCAGCGACTTCATTTCCAAAATCCGCAAAGGGTCCTCGGGTTCATATTACTATGGACTTAAAGTCTTTGTCTTCTGCAATTTAGAGTAATTTTCTTGCGTGCTTATGCTAATCCTTTCTCTGGTATAGTACTGGCAAGTAGTATGGGGGTTTTTAATTACACATGAGAGCTTCCTGAAAACCACTGCCAAAGCAACGGCTGCCTCCTCCGTCTGGGCGATTCCTCATGCATAGGATTGGTGCCCCTTAAGCGATTTTTCTTGAGCGTCCGTGCATGCTAAGGTTGATATCCCGTTTACCTGTTCCGCGGCGTCCACGTAAATTGCCTCTTGTTCTTCTTTTTGCCTTCCTCTTGTCCATCGTCTTTCCTTATGAAATTCTGGGCGTATGTTTATTGGAATGGGCCGCAGCTCTGTCTTCTGCCTAGCCGCTCTTCCAAGCTCTCTGTGTCCTCTGTAGACCAAATGGGTGGGAGCTCA
Organism: Amblyomma americanum; assembly: GCA_030143305.2. Classification (NCBI taxonomy): domain Eukaryota; kingdom Metazoa; phylum Arthropoda; class Arachnida; order Ixodida; family Ixodidae; genus Amblyomma; species Amblyomma americanum. Next base: position 26,602 of record JARKHS020033527.1, read on the forward strand.
ATAGTCTACCCAATACGTCCCTTCCCGTCCTGCTTCCTGGTAGCCGTATCCAATGCGAAATCGAATGGCCTTCAATAATTTTTTCTACAGAGCTGTGAATGCCCATGTTTAGTGGTCTTTCTGTTCCCGCGTTGACACCAAGTGCACTTGTAGATGCTTTGAGTATTAGAACGTCCAGCTTGTTCTTCGCACTTTTCTTCATTTCAGACATGTTGTTTTGTAACAAATCCTGCTTAAAGCAAAAGCCGGCGTTACTTGATGTTTTTTAGGTCAATGCTTCTAGTTTGATACCCTTATGATCATTCTCGTGATTTACTCAGTTGTTGCTTGCAATCTCCTAATCACTTCCCTGTTGATGCCCTTGCTGTCTATTAACAAAGCTAAGATTCTGGCAAATGGCGCCTCTCGAGTTTGCTCCCGCTCCCCTCAAATACTGCAGGTTCGGTGTCTCCTTTCTTGCTAAACATTCGCATTTACGATTTGTTGGGTCCGCCCTGTAGTCGACAACTGCTAGCGTATTTTTGCAGGGTTTCTGCCCTACGTTTCAGCCTCGTCTGCATGCTTCCACTGACCCTCCGGAAAGCTGGATTGTAATGTCGTCAGCATGTACTTGGCACCCTGTATGCTGCCCGGCCTCTACGGTAGCCCGATTAGGGCAATGCTCAAGAGCAAAGTGCATAACACTGCTGCCGGTGGTCTGCGCCTACTTCCCAGTCTCGTGTGCTCTTACTTGACTTCTCCGATATTGAGTCGATTTGTAAACCTTTGTCTCAATTAAAGCTCTATCTCTATAACCACACTGTATAAAAATCATTGCTGCTCCCTTTAGCGACTGTACAAAACTTTTATGAGGTGTTTTCAACTTATGCTCGAGGTAAGGCGAAGACGTTGCAAGATATGCTGTGTGGCTTCAAATATCACACGATGCTGGTGTCTTCTTGAAAACGTAATTTCATCTGTAATAGTAAGGCAATGTTTCAATATCACGAAACTTCTTGTTATTCGCGCCATCATATGCGAATACGTGAATTAAATTATTGCTTTCCTGTCGAACTCGAAAATCCGGTGATAAAAACTCCACATATCGGGCACATTGAGCGCGAAAAACGTACTACAAAGAGTGATACTAGGACAATTATTTTCTTGGTTCGTTTTCAAATCATTTTCAGCGAAAGTTATCATCAGCATTACTACGCCATTTGCAGAACAAAGGCCTCTTCCTTGTCTCACCAATTAACCCTGTTCTTTGCAAGCTGCACCTCACGTATGTCCGCAAGCTTCTTAATCCCATCCGCCCACGTAACCTTCTGCCACCCCCTGGTACGCATGCCTTCTCTTGGAATGCACTCCATTACCCTTATGAACCAGTGGTTATCTTGCCTTTGCATTGCATGTCCTGCTTAAGTCGATTTCTTCCTCTTGATTTCTCCTAGGATGTCATTAACCCACATTTGTTCTCTCAGCCGCTCTGGCCACTTCCGGCCTCTTAACGTAACACCTATTATTTTTGTTTCTATAGCTCGCTGCGTTTTGCTTAACCTAAGCTGAACCGTTTTGGTTAGCCTCCGCATTTCTGCCCGATAGGTACAGCCTTCATGAATATACACAGCACGACAATGGCACAACCGAATGTTATCCTCAAAAGCCCACCGTATAATGTGGTGACAGAAACACGGCCTGGGTAATTTTTCAATGTTAGAGCCAGGCGTAGCGGTAAAATTCAACTGTTATACATTTTTCTCTTGAGGGATATCGGTATATTACCATTCATGGGCCGAGAGATCCTGCCATATGCGCTCCACCCGATTCTTATTCTTCTAGTTATTTCCCTCTCATGATTCGGATCAGCGGTCACTACCTGCGCTGAGTAGACGTATTCTATCACCTGTGCCAGCACCTCGCTGCTGCACATTGACATGTGCAGTTGACGCAAGCAATTGACACATACCCATAATCGGAGATTGTCTGGTATACGAGGCGATCGATTAAATTTTGTTAAATTTTACTGACCAGTCTTTGGTGCTCTACATCAGTGCATGCCTGTTTTTCGGTGTTGCCTATCTAGGGTTTTGGACCATTATATGCAGCACGTCAGTAATAAAACAGCGACATAGACGGACGGACCTTTCTTCTGAATCTGCTAGTGAACAGAAGTCAGCCAGCCGCGAAAAGAAAAGCATTGTCATTTCGAAAAAGAATGGTTCCTGCGCATAGCTTATCTGACATTAAACTAAGATCCGGCGCCAGAATGCGGCAAGGACAGGGCCGTTACTTGGCAGAAGGCTATTTTAGGCCGGCGCAGAAGCTAATGTGCACACCAGACTAAAACTTCGAAACTTTGAAATTTATGGTGACGCTATTTTCATCATTACCTTTACGACACCTTCACAAGCGCACGTCTCTGCCTGTTGACGCTGCGCTGGAAATGAGTTCCTTAACGGAACCTAGCGGATGGAGAGTTCCGTCGTGTAAAAGTTTTAAAAGAAAGTTGTATTGACACGCTGTAAGAGCGATCTAAAAGTGTGTTTCTTAGCGCGCTCTCGTGCAGCGCCGCCCAATCAAGTCGTATATATTATCGTCTACATATGGGTAGCACTATGCGACGTCATTCTTAATCTTGAATGTTATTGTTTTCAAACACAGCACAAATTGGGAACAAAATTTGCGCTCCCAATATCTGCCCATCATCAACCGTTTCGTCTAGGCTATACATAGCGGCGGTACCAGGAAACCACACAGGCACAATTTTCGTGTGGAAGTTAGTGCGTTTCATATCTGGATTATGTGTAAGGTGTAAAGCGCGTAACGTGGTTAGTATTGGGCTGTAGTCGCCGTGGAGCTTAGTTCTACTCGTGATGAACCAGATATGAGGAGGAAGAACAACTTTACTTTAAGAGAAAAAGTAAATGCCCTCTAGGGTGAGCTCCTACTTGTCCAAGATTCCACGAGCAAGGGTCTTACGGAGAGCTCTGTTCAATAGCCATGTGTGGCCAGCTTGTTGAGCATCTCTCAGAGCGGCCTCCCATGAGGAGGGGGGTGGGTTGGTTATGAGGGGAACTGCCATACGGGTTGGGTGCATTCCTCCAGGCAGTGTATGAGGGTGGCATACGGAGGGTTAAGAATGGGAGGGTCATGGTAGGGTGGTAGCGATGAAGGAGGTAAAGTGAGATGTAGTAGTTCGTCTGTTGTTGCCATCACCTGGTGAAAATGTTCTATGATGCAATAACCTCATAGAGGCTTCAGCATACAAATGTCATACAATTTGTGTGAGACTGTATATCTGTTTGGCAAACCTATAATTTTGCAAAAATGAAGAACATGTGTATGATAATTTTGTATGGTTTGGATGGCAACAGTAACATTTGTATGACAAACTGCATTGCATTGTGCAACTTTTGGACCTCACTGTATTTTGAATCAAGTGCACGGTGAGGTGGTGGCAGACTGAAGCGGCTGTGTTTGTAATGAGTGGTGATTTGGTGGTATGTGAGTAGAGGACCGCAGCAGTGGCCGAGTGGTTGAGCACCCGCCTCGCATGCGGGAGGTGCTGGGTTCGATCCCCAGTGCTGCCGGGTACCCAACGTTGATACGATGGTTAGAAGTTTTCCCCTGGCCTGGTGCTCGGCTAGTAAGGGTGAAATTCTTGGAAAATGGGTCTTTGACCCCACCTTGAGCAACCGAAAAATACCGTGCGTCATGGCGCTCTTTGGACTTGGTTCGAACGGCGAGCACGCCAAACCTTGATCTGTTGATGGAACAGCAGACCCAAAAAAACTGCTTCAAAAAAAAAACTGCGTCTGCCTTCGGGGGCAAACGCAGTTAGCAAGAGAGATCGCTGAGATCCGCAATATAGATCACTGAGGCACTCCACATTCTCAGAATGGTCGATGAATGTGTGAGCAAAGCGTCGATTTGCTTTTGAAGCAGGGAAATGAGCTCGCTTAATTGTGGTTAGCGGTGTTGACGACTGCGCACGTGCCTAGGAAATTTGTTTATTGTTTTGATTTTTGTGGGTTTATCGCATGTGGGTGATTACAGTACATCTGTGTTCGACGAGACAGCCTTACACATGTGTGTGTGTATTGAATAAATTGACTTCATACTATCAAAGAAAATTCAGCTGCAAGTTCAGCGCCTTCCGTTTTTCTCGTCTCGTACTCTGTCTGTGTTTTTAGCGCTGGTTTTTAATACGACTTATCTGTACGGCTTAGTCGACGTATCTGGTTGCATCGTTGGACTTCAAGTAGTTCTGACATCTTAAGTCCCCGTTTCAAGTAAGTGATTTGTGCTAACAGATTGTGGTAGGTGGAGCGCTAAGTAGTCGCCTTTTTAATAAGAACATCAGCTTTGTCTTGTTGCGATTTGGTGAGCAAGTCATAAGGAAGGTGATAAGTCAAGCGGCTACTGATGAGGGCGTCAGTCACATTAAGGGTTTCCGCCTCCAACACACCATGGCTGCGTGTGGCAAATCTGCGGATAAGGCCCGCGATTTGTTTCGTTTGCTTGCCTAGAAGCTGTAGAGTGAAAGTTCCATCTAAAGTGTCCTGTATATAGAATGCAGACTTAAGTGAGGGAAATGCGCCAAAAAAAGACATGGACGAGAAGAGCACAGGGTGTCTTTTATTGTGCATTTCCCCTGCTTAAGTATGCACGACCGACTAGCCCAACAACGTTTGTTAAGTGCAAAGACCTTGACTGTATTAACCAGTGGTAGGTGGTACTCGTAGGTTCGGAGGTGTATGCGTAGATCCTGGGGAAGCGGTCTGGTCATGAGCAGTTCGAATTTCAGCCGGTAGCACTTACGGCCCATATTAGTCAAGTTAGAGTTAATATAAACTGCCAATAGTGGAATGTCTTACGCTTCCCCTATAGAACCTTCAGTATAGTCCTTAAAGTAATGTCGGTGCATATTGCTGCGTGGAGGTCAGATATGTTGATGACCTGTTTGGCCAGCAGGGCTAGGTTAAAACCCAGAACGGCCATATGTTTGCTGCGTGATTGGTGGCGTTTCTTTAATTGCATACCTTGGCGAAAGGTGCAATGAAGAAAAACGACGTAAAGCTAATAATAGCAAACAAAAGCTGACAATGGATGCTGTGATGATAATTATAATTACTGCATGAAAAAGACTACCAGCGCCGAAATACGAAAAAAAGAACCTTTAACGTAGAATGCGAATTTAGAAGTTCACTCTTTCCTCCAACATAAACTTCCTGAGTAATAGCTTCACACGCTTGCTTGCACCTCCCTCAGCGAGACTCGGTGAAGATGAAGATGTTTTCTTTAGCGCATCACTCGGAGAACGCTTTGATAGGATAACAACAACAACAACACTGGGAGAAACCGTGAACGAACAAGAAGCCATGAACCCCAATTTTAAGCCCATGAAGCGCGAAAATAGTAAGTGCTCTGAACTTCACCTTGCTTGTTTGTAGGCCATTTTTCGAAAAGTGCCCGTAAGTGCCCTACCACGTTACGATAATGAACGGCGTGGCGTGCCTCATTTCAGGCATGCACTGTTCAGTCTGGAGATGTAATCCCCATATTTCTTCTGCCAGTTTCGATACAAAATTATTTGAAGACGCCGACATTTGAAGATTTCTGTGCTCATTAACTAAGCATTTCTCGAGTATGCGTGTTGACCGATGGGCCTACCAGTCACCACGCCCGAATTCAAGGCGCTTATAATTCACAGTTGCTTCTCTCAAAAGCGGACAATTGAATGATTGCATTTAATACACGAAGGTGGTTGGTTTAAAGAGTTTTAATGACACAAAGCGACTCGGGATATAAGATACACCACAGAGGAGGGCTGTGGGTACCTTTAACCACCGAGGGCTGTTTAAAGTGCACTGACATCGAACAGTACGCAGGTGTCTAGAATTTCGCCTCCATCAAAATGCGACCGCCGCAGCCGCGATCACCCCGTGTTAGCAGCTGAGCACCATAACCAACGAGCCTCTGTGGCGTCTTAGTACCTCTAAATATACAACTCAAAATGGCATTGTGGCGGCACCTACGTGGGACAAACAGGCCGTTGCGTGAATGAACGTGCAGGGGAACATGCCCGATCAATTCGAAATAACGAAGGAGCGAATCTGCCCGCTCATTGCTTTGCTTGCGTGGATGCGAGCCTCTGCTTAAGAAGATAAAAATTCTACGAAAAAGGCAAGCCAAAAGAGCGCGTGAGCAGCTTTTGGAGGCCTACGAAATAAAAGAAAACGGTGATAAACGTAGAAGCGACACTTCTGTCAAATTGTATAAGAAGGAGAAGAATTTTCTGCGCACTTGTTGACGAGGAGATGACCGGCTTTACTCCCTCTCTCATTCGCCTTGTCCTTTTCCTGTGATTCTGCATATATAAGGAAACTTCACACAAATAAACTCAGTTGACAGTTTGCGCTCTTTCCGTCTCCTTGGCTTTTTCCTGTTGTCTCTTTTGAATGCGCAACGCGGTTCTTCAAAGCAATGAACCCAGCTAGCCCAAGAAGAAGTTTTTCTAAACAACAATACATGCCTCCGTCGAAATGCGACCGCCTGATCAACCCATGCATTTCGGGTCAGCAGCGAGCACCATAGCTAAGGAGCCAGTGCGGTGGCTTAATACTTTTATATGTACGCTTCAAAATGGTATTGACCTAAAGCAGGATTTGTTAATTCTGCCCCACCGTGGTTGTTCAGTTGCTTTGGCCCTCGGCTGCGGAAGCCAGGTTCGTGTGTTCGATAATGCAAAAACACCCGCTTGCAGTGCGATGCGGGCACACGTTGAAGAGCTCCAAGTGGGCTTAATTATTCAAAAGCCCTACACTACGGTGTCCCTTATAGCCGACATATTGCTTAGGGACTTTAAACTAGCCGAAAAAATATTTCTTATTTATGCTAGGCGCCCTTCCTTTACCGCTATAGAAAAAGTTTCCCAATATTGCTGTCGATGTCGATGAAGTACCACATGAGAACACGCGAAGATAAAGCAAAACAAATGCTTCTCATGACGTGCGCAGGACACTGGAGAAAAGTGTCTCCAGTGCAAGGAAAAGTCCTACTAGATGCATATCCTCCGTGTCGAACGGTTCCCGATTCATATCACTACCACGCATTTCAATACGGTTGTCTTTAAGCTCCACAAGTATGCTCCGAGAACAGCTAGGTAACATAGGTGTCAGCATCAGTTCTCGCTCACACGACATGGAGTCTTTTGTCCCCAATTGTGCATACGTGGTAGTTTCACGGTTAGAGTACTGTGGAGGACAGTGTTGCAAAAGGGTTGCAAGCCCCAAGGGTAGCGTTGGCCTGGCGGCCTGGGGCAAAGCTGGAAACATCCGAAGGTCCCGGCAAAAGATGAGTCGACTGGCAACAGAACAACTTGTTTATTCTGGCATCGCAAAAGAGCAGCCGGTCAGGGCGACCACGTTACTCGAAGGAAGAAAATCGAAGTCTCTCCTTGGCGTAGTAGTAAGTGGATGAAAGGGGAAGAGGAAAGGAAAATGCACGGGCCTGTGACTGGTGTTAAAGCACCACCACCACTGCCGGCGTGCAGATAGAGAGAAGGATAGGTAGGGTTTCAGAGGAAGAAGGAAAAAGGGAAAAAAGGGGGGAGTATACAGATGCGGGAGACGCCGTCAACAGTCAGTCAGCTGCCTTGGGCTAGCAATAGCCGTCCAGACCCGTCTCCTCCAGGAAGGCGAGGAGAGACCGGAACGCCTTGGAAGCGTTGGGGCCGGTGGGGAAGAGGAGGGCACTGGCCGAGTTTGATGGAAGGCTCAGGTCCCTGTAGCAGGCAGCCAGCTTTGCCTGGTGGGTGGCCAAGGCAGGGCAATCGAGGAGGAGGTGGTCGATGGTCTCCTCCGAATGGCCACAGCGGGAGCAGTCCGCCGTGAGGGCCAAACCCTTGCGGTGGAGCCTAGCCCCGGTCCAGGAGCATCCGATGCGGAGCCGGAGCAGGAGGGACCTCTGACGTCTTGTGATCCCCTTGTCTGGCAGGCGTTGTGGGGGTTTCCCTTGGGCAACCCTGGGGTCGGGGTGCTCCATTAGGAGCTGCCGCTCCGCGATGCCTCTGGCCACATCCAGGGGCACCACAGCAGTAGAGCAGGGGGTACGGTGTCCATGCGCAGCCTTGGCCAGGGCATCTGCCTCCTCATTCCCTGGGACTCCAACGTGGCTGGGGATCCAGGCCAGGGAGATAGAGCAGCCATGGGAACAGATTCTGTCCAGTCTGGCTGCCAGCTTGCGCACGATGGGCAGCCGGCTCCGTGGCTCTTGCAGAAGCTGAAGGGCCACCCTGGAGTCGCTCAGAATGGCCACAGTCTGCAGCGCGGGGTGGGACTCCAGGATGTCGGCAGCCAGGTGGAGGGCCGCCAGCTCTGCTGTGGTCGAGCTGGCCACGAACGGAAGCCTGGCCTGCCGGCTTTCTCCCAACGAAGGAGCGGTGCAAGCAGCTGCGGCAGACGGGCAAGCACCCATGAGGACCGACCCGTCCGTGTAGAGCTGTGTGCAGCCGGCCAGGTCCTCCTCCAGGGTCGCTGCTGCTTCCTGCCGGAGGCCAACTGCAGGGGTGAGGCGCTTCGGCCTGGTGCCCCGTGGTGGCATGAGCACCCGGAACTGATGGCCCAGGTCCGGTCGTGGAGGGGAAGGAAGGTGCTCCGGCTGCCCACCCACCAGCTGTTCGAACTCCTGGGCAACCTTCCCCATTCGAGAATGAGGGTGGCCGAGGAGGCGCTCCAGGAGGGGACGCCCGTCCGGGGCGAGGTGGAGACGCTCAGCATGGCGGAGCGCAGTCCGCTGGGCCTGCAGCATCATGGGCCACACGCCAGCCTCTGCAAGTGTGGCCGAGATATGGGAGCCACGGGGAAGTCCCAGACAGAGACGGACTGCAGCCCTCTGAGATCGCTCGATGGCCAGCTGCTGTTGTATGGTCATCTGGACCAGAGGGAGGGCGTACAGGAACTGGGCCCCTGCCATGGCCTGGAAGAACCGGAGCCCCATTTGTGGGGTGATACCGTTTCCCCCAGCCAGGAGACTCCGGATGGCGCCACGGACCCTGGTTGCCTGTCGGCAGAATGCCTTGACGGCTGGGCGCCAGGTGAGGTGGCGGTCGATCAGGAGGCCCAGGTAGCGGCAGGAATGCCGCCATGGGAGCTCCCGTCCTGCGACGCTGAGGTAGGTCTTCCCTGGGCGTGCTCCTGGCCGGATGTTGAGCAGCATGGCCTCAGACTTGGTGGGGGAGAGCTGCAGACCAACCCGTTCCAGGTAGGAGCCGACCCTGGTGATGGCCCGCTGTACGTTCTTGATGACCTGAACCCTCTGGCGCCGTGGTCCGCGACACCATAGGGCAATGTCGTCCGCGTAGATAGCAATGCGGACGGGTAGTTTCAGGCCATCTGGGAGGCAGGTGGGCAGCTGGGCCATCACCAAGTTGAACAGCATGGGGCTCAGCACGCTGCCCTGGGGAACCCCTCTGGTGAGGGCCTGGGGAGTGCTGGTAGCGCCTCCAGCTCGAACACAGCTTGTGCGGTCCCGAAGGAAGCCCTGGATGTAGCCACGAAGGTTGCCGGTGACGCCAAGGCAGTCCACGGCCTCGAGGATCGCCTCATGGTAGACATTGTCAAATGCCCCCTTCACATCTAGGAGTGTGAGGCAGACGACGTGGTGGGAGTGCCGTGCATCCTCGAGGCTGGACACGATGTCGGCTATGGCGTCAGCAGTACAGCGGTGCCTCCGGAACCCAGACTGCTGCTCGGGCAGGAAGCGTGTGGCCGCAGCGATCCACTCCAGCCTCCCCAAGGCCATGGACTCCATGAGCTTCCCTGGGGCCGAGGTCAAGGACACCGGCCTGTAGGACAGCAGGTCAGCAGGTGGCTTGCCCGCCTTGAGGACCGGGACCACCAGGGCTGTGCGCCAGGCCTCAGGCAGGCGGCCTGTGGACCAGACCTCGTTGTACGTCTGGAGCAGGCTCGTCTGCATGGCGTCGTCCAGGTTCCGCAGCATCTGGTACGTGACGCCATCTGGTCCAGGGGCACTGCGGCGCTTGGAGTGCAGCAGGGCAGAAGAGAGCTCCCCTTTCGTGAGGGCCCTGGAGCAGACGGCCGTGATGTCCACCGCATGGCTGCAGGCTGGCTGGACGCAGTGGCGCCTTGGGTGGAGTCCTGCTGGAGGAGGCTCCCGGGGAAGGAGGGCCTCTGCCAGTTTGTCCGCCAGCTGCTGGTAGGTGAGTCCCCCTGCCACTGCGATGGCCAGGTAGGGGGCCCTCTGGATGGAAGGCTCCAGCAGCGAACGGAACAGACGCCACGCCCTGGCACTCCCCCTGGCGGCCACCAGGGAAGCACAGATGCCCTCCCACGACTCTCTGCGACGTCGGTTGTGAGACCGGCGGCACTTCGCATCGAGCCGGTTGTGGAGGGTCCAGTGCTCGGGTCGATCTGTGCGGAGAGCCCTCCGCTCTGCCTGGCGCCGTTGTGCCCGCAGCTGGAGGAGGAGTAGGTCCGGGATGGGCTGACCTGAGGGGACCTCGCAGCAGATCGTGGCAGCCTCCGCACACCTGGCAACATGCGTCAGGATGTCGTCCTGCAGGGAGAAGCTGCGAAGGAGGTCCCGGAACTTGTCCCAGTGGACCACCTTGTACATTCGACAGTCCGCTCTCTTGCCCGGTTTAGGAGTCAGAGTGATAGGGTAGTGGTCCGAACCCCAGGTGTCCGCCGAGGGGTGCCATCCATAAACACATCGGGGGGTCCCAATAGATAGATCAATGCATGTGCGGACGCCCCCTCGACGGACAAACGTGGGGACCCCGGTGTTCAAAACATGCAGCCCGGTGCCGCGAAGGGCCTCAACTAGGTGCCGGCCGCGACGATCCGCCCTGCGGGATCCCCACCGCGGGTGAGCCGCGTTGAAGTCCCCGCAGAGCAAACAGTCGCCGCCAATGAGACTGACTAGCTGCGGCAAGGATTCGGCGTCCCAGGGGGTCTGGGGGCGCACATATACACTTGCCACAGCTGTGTCAACTCGACCCAGCCTGACCCTTACGCAGACGAACTCCATGGGGGCCACAACCGCATCACTCACCAAAATCTCCGCCTGGGCAAGAGTCCTGCGGACGAAGATGGCTGCCCGAGAAGGTCCGGGTGGATGGCTGTCCTCCAAGCAAGGGTCAGCCCGACAGGAGGACTGCTGGCAGGAGGACCGGCTGCCATAGCCGATGTACCCTGGCAGGTGCAGTTTTTCCCGCTGCAGGTACACCTCCTGGAGGGCCAGGACATCGTACTCCTCCAGCTGAAGGCGGTCATGGAGCTCAGACAGGCGAGGTCGAAGAGCCCGGCAGTTCCACTGGAGGACCCGTGGTCTGGGGACCAGCTGCGGTGTGTTAGCCATGTTGCGTATTTTGGCTCTGCGGGGCCTGCGCTATGCCCAGGGGTGGTTGATGGGCTGCTGTCAGGAGCTGCGTGAGGGCCTGGAGGGTGGTCGCCAAGGTCCGCGTCAGCTGGTCCAACTGGCCACTCAGGAGAGGAACGGGACCAGCCTGGGTACGGGTAGCTCCTGGGCAGTGTTGGGGGCCCATGGGCTGCTCATGTGGCCTGGGTGCGTCAGCCGCAGAAGTCTTGACGGCCTGGGCGTACGATTTGGGCCCAGTCCGGAGGTCCGACCGGATGGCCCTCCGTGACACCGGTTCCGCAGCGGCAGCAACCGCAGCAGCCACACGTCGTTCCTCCTGCCAACGGGGGCAGGCCGGATTGTCCGAAGGGTGGCCTCCGCCGCAGTTCGTGCACCTTGGTGCTGTGGCATCACAGGCACCAGTCCCATGTTGTCGGCCGCAGCGGCGACAGCGCCTGGGGTAGGTGCAGCTGGCCGTCACGTGGTCGAGGCGGCCACAACGACCGCACTGGATGGGGCGGGGCAGGGCTGGCCGAACTGGTAGCCGTAGCTTGTAGATGGCTACATGAGACGGTGGTTTGGGCGCCCCAAAGCGGACGTGCAGGGTGGTGCCCTGGCCGCGCCGAACTCCAAGGATGGGCACTGATGCTTCCAGTGCTGAAGGCAGCTCTGCGTCCCCAAGGTCGGCAGGTACTCCATGAATGAAGCCCGTGGAGACGCCCTTGTCAGCAGCCGGTCGGGCTCGCACCTCCATCCCGACAAGGGATTGGATGGCAAGGAGTGCTTCCAGGGCCTCCTCTGAGACTGCGTCCGCAGCCACCACATTCCGTGAGGGGTTGACCCGCACGGAGGCGACGCCTGGTATGCTGGACAGCTCTGCTGCAACCTGGAACCTGCAGCGGTGCTGAAAGGTGTCACCCTTTCCCCGTGGCCGGAACAGGACGGTCCCCACCAGGTTGTCCACGGCCTCAGGGGGGAGGGGGGGGGCGGCGTGCCCCACGTCGGCGCCCTCGCGGCACCTTTAAAATCCAGCCCTCCTCAGTGTCCCTCTCTGCTGGGGGAGGGGGTGCTGCAGATGTGGGACGGCTCGGGGATGGGTCCAGGGTGTTGTCAGCTGGGTGGTCCTCTCTTTGGGGTGCCAGGGCCGCACAGCTTTCCCCCGCGGCGTCGGGCGGACCGGAGTCCTGGGACTCGATGGGCACAGGAGTAGGTAGTAACTCCGAGGGGGTGGAAGACTCCTCCAGGGAAGTGGCAGTCTCCTGAAGAGGCCCAGGAGTAGGGAGCTGGCTGTCGGCCTGTGGCTCTGTTGGGGAAGAGGGGGGCTCTTGTCCCTCTTGCCTTTCTTGGTCTTCTTGCGCTGCGGAACCGGGGCCGGCTCCGCGGTCTTCAGGAAGGCAGCTGCCGCCTTCGAGCGCAGTCTGGTCAGCGCTGGGGACCATTGGGTGGATGCAGGAGGTGATGGGCTGCGGGGTCTGGGCGCCTTAGAGGCTGCTTCCAGCAGCCGACGTCCTTGCTGGTGTTCCTGTAGGAGGGACTGGACACTGAACTCCAGGTGTCGCAGGAACATGTGCGGGTCACAACCCACACTGGAGCTGCGGCGGGAGGTACTGATGGTCGCAGGAGCAGCTTTGTCCTGGCTCGTAGCAGCCTCCATGATTCAGGGGATGCGTGGCACCGTGTGGCACACAGAACCACCAACCCCGAACACAACCGGAACAAACGCGCGCGCGGGGGCGCGCGGCGTTTTTAAAAACTCTGGTACACTCGTGAACGAACTCGAAAGCGGCGCAGCGCGCGGCGTCAGGGCAGCGCCGGGGAGCACGGACAGCCGGCGCAAAGCCAGGGAGTCCCCCTCTCTCCTTGGCGTCCGGAGCAGCTGCTTTTATACCCACGGAGTCGAGGGCAAGAAGGAACGCCTCGGGATGAGTCGCACTAGACGGCGACGCGCGGACATGTCCAGACGTGACGGGCGCGTCCGCCGGGCCGGCGCCGGTCAGACCTCCTCGCCTCCCAGTTGGGGAGCTCCTCTCCCCGGCTGCCGCGCTTTGACAAGCGTGGGCACCAACATGCACACACACACACACGCACGCACGACGACACGTGGCACTGAAACCTGCCTGGACGCGCTTGGCGGGAGGCGTTGCGGCAGCGATGAACGGGCCCAAAATGACCGCCACTTTGAACGAAGCCGCGGCGTCCGTTGCATCCGCGCCGGCTATACCGCGCGTCGTAGGCGAGACGTAACAGACCGCCCCGCCGGGAGAAGGAGATCCCGATGGTCAGGGGACTGCATCCGCTGTCCAGAGGGATGTCGCTCGATGATGCTCATAATCGAAATCGGTCGTCCCTCGACGTTGCTTGAGCGCAGCGCACAGAGAAGGCCTCGTTCTCATGTTCAGGATCACACAGGACACTGCAAAGTGACTTCGGGAGAGTTGCCATTTTTGTGCTCGTTCCCAGCAAGCGTTAGAACTACGCCGAAACGCAACCGCTCAGTCAGCAAGCACGAGACAACCCTCACTAAGCTCTGCCAGGCTCTTTCCCCTTTTATACTACTGCCTAGTTCCTTACAGTAGTCAAGCAGCACTCAGAACGCGTCCACAAATTGGAAAATTGCACTAGAAAGCACATAATCACTTTGAAACACTAAACAAAAGCAATATGTTAAAAATCCTGCCTCAGGAAGAAAACATCAGTAACAAACAAATTTGAGGCGGATTCCTACGTTAGGGGCTTCGACTTAAGCCATCGGCGTTACCGTTGAGACTCCCCTTTTTGTAACGCACCTCAAAGGAATATTGTTGCAAAGCGAGGCTCCAGCGCAGGAGGCGGCCATTTTTGGGAGAGATGGTCTGCAGCCATTGGAGAGGGCAGTGATCCGTCTCAATGATAAACCTCGAGCCGGCTAGGTAGCATGACAATTTCTGAACGGCCCGCACGAGACACGCACACTCTTTCTCGGTGGCGCTGTACGCCTGCTCAGGACAGGTCAGCTTACGACTAGCATACAGGACGGGGTGTTCCACTTCTCCATTGTCCCTTTGGCACAGTACAACGCCCATGCCTCGCTCACTAGCATCGCACTGAACAACGAACTCTTTTGTGTAGTCTGGCGATCGTAGCACAGGCTGGCTTGTTAGGGCGCTCTTTAAGGCGCTAAAAGCTCTTTCCTTTGTCTCGCTCCAGACGACTGTTTGGGGCTATGTTTTTCTTAGTGCATCCGTCAGGGGAGCCGCGATATCGGAGTACCTGGGGATGTACCTCTGATAGTAGCCGGCGACACCTAAGAACGACCGTATATCGGTCTTCGTGCGCGGTTGCGGGAAGTCTCGCACAGCGGCCACCTTTATTTCAGAGGGGCGGCGACGACCCTGTCCAATCACGTGACCGAGGTAGACAACCTCGGCCTGTGCTAATTGGCACTTGGGAGCCTTGACTGTCAAGTCCGCTTCGCGCAGGCGGGTTAGCACTGCCCGCAAGTGTGCCATATGCTCAGACCAGGATGCGGAGAATATCGCTACGTCGTCTAAATACGGTAAAGCGAATTCTTCCTGTCCCCGCAACACTTTGTCCATGAGGCTTGAAAAGCAGTATGGCGCGTTCTTCAAACCAAAACTCAAAACTTTAGGACGGAATGTTCCCATTGGTGAAATGAACGCCGCATACCTACTAGCCTCTTCTGAAAGTGGAACCTGCCAATAACCCCTGACAAGATCTAGGGTGGAAATAAACTGAGCGCTACTAACTTTCTCAAGGCGCTCCTCGATGTTAGGGATCGGATAAATTTGATCCTTAGTAATGGAATTAAGCCTGCGGTAGTCGACGCAAGGACGAGGTTCCTTGCCCGGTACCTCAACTAAAATCAAAGGAGAGGTATAATCACTCTCACCCGCCTCAATAACACCGAGCTGTAGCATTTTCTTTACCTCAACCTCCATAATATCGCGCTGGCGGGGTGACACCCGGTACGCCTTGGATCGTACTGGCTCTGGCGAGGTAAGTTCTATATTATGAGTAAGGACAGAAGTCCTACCAGGCCTCTCAGAGAACTGACCTTGAAACTCTTGTAAGAGTTGGTGTAGTTCGGGTTTCTGCTCAGGCGACAGCGGTGCTTTAATGATTAAGTCACTAATGACCTGATCAGTGTCTTCCCTGTTCGTCACTGAGCCTAGTCCCGGAAGCTCGATCGGAAGCTCTTCTAACTTTCCCGTGTCGGGCATTTCCTCTCCAGTACCTGGTGCCTTCAACGCTACAGGCTCAATTTTATCCAGTTCTGACGTACTCGGAATATCAGCTTGCTGCGCCTCCGACCCTTTTTCATTGTTCGACAACGTCGGCCCCGCAACTACAGCCTTTGCAGCGAGCTCCCGAACTCTCGATCTGGTTGAGGCCTGAACGCTAGCCTCACCAAACAAAAGCCCCTTCTCGCGCAGGAGGTGATCGGACCTGTTCGAAAATAGGTACGGGTACTGGGGGGGCAGCATAGTTGACACTACGGCCTACGTCTGAAGTGCTCCGAAAGGTCCTTCAATAAGCACTTTTGCTACGGGCAGACACACGCTATGAGCTTCCACGGCTTGCTTGATCCATGCGCACTCGCCCGTGAACATATCGGGTTCTACGTAAGAGGGGTGAACTACATCCATTGTAGCTGCGGAATCACGAAGCACTCGGCACTCTTTCCCGTTCACGAGGAAGTCTCGCATGTAAGGCTCGAGAAGCTTCTTGTTCTCGTCAGTGCTACATAATGAAAAACACACGACTTCTCTTTTTGTTTCTGGACACTGCGCCGAAAAGTGACCCGGCTTCTGGCACGTATAACACACGCGCGCTTGCCTCCTCTCGAACGGCTTTCTGCGTTCGGCTTCGGCTGCCGCCGTCTCCTTACGTTCGGTCGGACTTCTTTCACTCGCATCCGCACTACGCGTGTCCCCCCTTGCTCTCATGGGTGCGAACTTCGGCCTCTCAGACTTGGAGCCAAATTCACCCTTTTGACCGTCCTTAGCTCCGCGAGCCCGACGCGTCACAAACTCCTCGGCTAGCTCGGCGGCTTTAGCCACTGTACTAACGTCTGGCCTATCCAAGACCCAGTACCGCACGTTCTCAGGTAACCGACTATAAAACTGTTCCAGCCCGAAACACTGCAGAATTTTCTCGTGGTCACCAAACGCTTTCTCTTCTTTGAGCCACTCCTGCATGTTTGACATAAGCCTGTAGGCAAACTCTGTATATGACTCACTTCTGCCTTTTTCATTTTCCCGAAACTTCCGACGGAACGCCTCCGCTGACAGCCTGTACTTTTTTAGCAGACTCGATTTCACTTGGTCGAAATCATCTGCCTCCTCTCTCTTCAAGCGAGCGACTACGTCGGCCGCCTCGGCGGGTAACAAAGTGAGCAAGCGCTGTGGCCACGTTTCCCGAGAGAACCCCTGCTTCTCGCACGTTCGCTCAAAGTTAACCAGGAACAAACCAATGTCCTCTCCAAGCTTGAACGGCCGCATCAGGTCAGTCATTTTGAACGATACCCGTTCTCCTGCACCGTGTGCCTGACTTCCATTACGAGCGCGTTCCATCTCTACCTCGAGACGCTTCATTTCCAAAGCGCGCTCTTCTTTCTCTTTATCTTTTTGTTCTTTACGTTCGCGCTCGTCTTTCTCTTTTTGCTCTTTACGCTCGCGCTCCTCTTTTTGCTCTTTACGTTCGCGCTCGTCTTTCTCTTTTTGCTCCCACTCCTCAATGGTCTCAAGGCATTCCGACAGCTCGTCATCCTCAGCCTCCAACTCAAGAATAGCCCTTAAGCAGTTCTGGTTTTCTGAGTTTGTCTGAGACATCCAGACCCAACTCTCTTGCAAGCTCCAGCAATTTCGGTTTGCGCAACGACTTCAAATCCATGGCTGCTCCGAATGCTGCTTTCTCTACTGCCTACTATTGTCTTGCCGCAAACTAACCCGGCAGCAACGACAACACAATTACCAGCTCTGTTTCTGACACTAACAAAAGCCTGGAAAAACTCAGAAGAAGAAAGTCCCGCACTCACCAAACCTCGCAGCCAAGAATTCAGCGCAGTCGTTCCGCTGCAGGCAACCAGTCATCACACAGGGCTCGTTGCACTGCTCCCGGATGGTCGTTGTGCTTGCTGCTCAGCATACAGTTGACCGCATATCTTCGCTGCTGGCCTCCGTTGTCGGGATCTCACCGCTGGCAACCAGTTGTTGCAAAAGGGTTGCAAGCCCCAAGGGTAGCGTTGGCCTGGCGGCCTGGGGCAAAGCTGGAAACATCCGAAGGTCCCGGCAAAAGATGAGTCGACTGGCAACAGAACAACTTGTTTATTCTGGCATCGCAAAAGAGCAGCCGGTCAGGGCGACCACGTTACTCGAAGGAAGAAAATCGAAGTCTCTCCTTGGCGTCCGGAGCAGCTGCTTTTATACCCACGGAGTCGAGGGCAAGAAGGAACGCCTCGGGATGAGTCGCACTAGACGGCGACGCGCGGACATGTCCAGACGTGACGGGCGCGTCCGCCGGGCCGGCGCCGGTCAGACCTCTTCGCCTCCCAGTTGGGGAGCTCCTCTCCCCGGCTGCCGCGCTTTGACAAGCGTGGGCACCAACATGCACACACACACACACACGCACGCACGACGACACGTGGCACTGAAACCTGCCTGGACGCGCTTGGCGGGAGGCGTTGCGGCAGCGATGAACGGGCCCAAAATGACCGCCACTTTGAACGAAGCCGCGGCGTCCGTTGCATCCGCGCCGGCTATACCGCGCGTCGTAGGCGAGACGTAACAACAGACAGCGATATAACATCTCTCATGGTTTACCTAATGGCTTGCAAGCCTGGCACAAGCGCAGCGCATATTCCGATATGCTCTACCCAACTATAGAGGATAGGTAAAACACAAAAGTATGCTTCATATTATTCTTAAACTAGTGTATATGTCCAATTTACTTGGCGGAAGGCACGATCTCTACCGCGGGGTGTCGTTGTGCGGTCGCAGACGAGGCACTTGCAGGGAATCGTACGCCGACTGAGTCCTCTAGCTGGGAGGAGTCGACGACGTCCATCGGAACTACTCCACTCCGGGATGGGTCCAACCGGATTCTGCCCATCAGCTGGCAGCCGTTGGCTCCGTGTCAAGGAGCTGTTGAGGCCTCGAACCAAGCACGCCGTCAGGTATGCGAGAAACTTCACCCTCATGCAATGTATATCCCAATGCTATGCTTCGCTTTCCAGAACATCGGCAACTAGGGTCGTCTGTTGGCCGCTATTAGCGAACATCGCGTAACTCTCTGGGAATATTTTATATTGTAATTTTGAGAAAACTGGTGCGGTGGTGGTGCGACATGTTTATTAAAACAGCCTTTATGTCAGAAGCCAACAGTCAGCGAAACCAAAGAGCATAGGAGACCATTTTTCAACTTCTGGCTTTGATGAGTTAGAAATTGTTACTGTAATTATTTTTATGTTTTAACGCTCATTGATAAAGATGCAGAATAAAAACAACCACATAAATCTGGTGGGATCCGAACCCACGACCTCCGAATTTCGTGCCAGATGCATTACGAAATGAGCTACGGCAAAGATTGTGCGATCTTCTGCTTTCGGGGTGTTTGTGTGTATTATAACCGAACCTTGAGAGACCTCACCAGCGCCACCCTCGTCCATAGCGGCGGACGTTGTACGTCCTGTATTACTGCGAGAGCCACGTAGGAACGCGATCAAACGCTGAGGGTGGAAGCTGTGCGAAAACCCTCTTATGCTACCTATGGCATATGTCCGTAACGGGCACCACCTTTTTTGCTTTCCTTGTCTGCTGAAGCCTTTATGTCAGGTAATGACCGGTCTCTGGCCAAGAAGACGAGAGGGCGTTGCGTGGTGAAGTCCTGGGAGACAAGCCAGATGGGTGACAGGGGGGGGTGTAGGGGGAGGCGATGGGCAGGGTTATGGATGGCTTTGTGGCACTGTGTAAGGCACTGTTCTATATCTGCGTATGCGTGTGAACAGTTTGACCACTGATATGTGAGGATGTACCGGTAAAATTAGGTTTGGGTGGGGTATGAAGCAGATTGAAATGTATTCAGCGAAGAATGCGAGCTTCATAGATCGATAAAGTTGGGCGTGGTGGTGGTAAATGAGCTAAGTTCAATTTTTTAGTCTAGAGTGATTATGCAAAATATGGTGAATCTTTCCGCTTCCAAGTCTGAGTTATATGCGCTCACAACAATTATTTCTGGCGGCCACAGAAAGTCAATGAGATGTGCCAAACAGTCGGAATTGTCATGGTGATTTTGAGTGTACACTGCCACGCGGGCCGTTGCGTCAGCCGTGCAATCTAGATGCGGTATAAAAAAATGCCCATCTCCAAAGAAAATCTTTAATTTTAACCCAACGCTTCGAAGGCGACCCGGCTCTTTCATCAGGGGTGACTAAGGGCAGTAGCTAGCCTCATTAAGTATGGAGGGTAGGGGTAGTGTGCTCAAATGAACCAGAGCTGTGATGCGAAAGGCGTGGGGGAGGGGGGTTAAGGCTGTAAGTCACGTTGTCGAACAGTAGGAAGGCGGTCAATGGAAACTTTTTCTGGTTGCGTTGAAGAGCGAAGTCCCTGGGCATATACTGGGGGCAGGTTTCCTTTTGTGCGGTTGATGTTGTTAGGGGTGGTCTGGATGTGCCGGGATTCTAGACTGAGCCTTTTGTGGTAATTTGTGTCGGTTTCGAGGATGCGGGTTTCTCCGAAGTTGATTCTATGGTCTGAGTCCTCGTAATGTTCGGCTACAGGATTGCGCTCTCTTGCGAAGTTGCGGACGTCGTTTTTATATTGCCGAATACTTTATTTGAGATTTTTGGTTTCGCCGAGATACCTTGCGTCGCAGTCAGCTCAAGAAAACTTGTAGACAATGCCTTGGGTTCTTTCTTTCCGTGGCCGGTCTTTTGGAACAGGTGGGCAAAGCGCAACAGTGTTTATGGGCATGTGCGCAATCTGGAGACCCCGTTTTTTCAGGATTCGGGCGATGGTTTCGCGGAAACCTCCGACATAAGGTAGATGGGCATATTTTGGTGGGGGCTTTGGTCTTTATGTCTTGATTTCTTGGCGCATGTTGTCGTGTTTTTGACCTCGAATGGTTTTTTGAACACAGTTATTTGGGTAGCCGTTCATGAGGAGTTCTTTGAATATCGTGCGTTGTTGTTTTTTCTGTCAAGTTCTGTGCTGCAGTGTGTCTCAACTCTTCTGAACAACGTCTTCACCACTGATGCTTTATGGACTGTCCGGTGGTTCGAAGAGAAGAGGAGATACCGGCCTGAGTGAGTTGGTTTGCGGTACACTGAGAATTGAAGGGTACCGTGGTTTCGTGATACGATGACGTCCAAAAACGACGGGGACTTTTCTTGTTCCACTTCCAGTGTGAACTGAATATCAGGTTCTACGGAGTTTAAATGAGAAAGGAAATTTTGAATCTCAGATCTTTTGATGACGGCGAAGCAGTCGTCGACATACCTGAGGAAAATCTTTGGTTTCGGGTGGAATGAGTTGAGGGATCGTTGTTCGATGTTTAACATGGTTAAGTTGCCCATGACGACAAAGATGGAGGCTCCCATTGGCGTTCCTTTCACTTGTGCGTAACGTTCCCCGTTTGACGAGAAGTATGTGTTGGATAAACAAAGCTCCAGGAGACGGCACACATCATTTACACTCATAAAGGTTTGTGAGCTGAGTGTGTCATCGCGTTGTGGGGCGTCTCTCGGGTAGCGGTCACCGCAAGCTTCACGGGGATATTTGTGAAAAAGGACACCACGTCGAAGGAGACAAGGCATTCGTCGGCCTCAAGGGTGGCTTGGGACACCAGTTCGATGAAGTGACTGGGATGACGGATATGGGTCGCTGTTTTTCCTGCTATTGTCGATATGAGCTTGTGAAAGTATTCCGACAGCCAGCGAAGGGGGGAACACCGGAAGTCCACAATCGGGCGCAAAGGGATCCCTGGTTTGTTTACTTGGAGTAGGCCATAGAATGGTGCAGCCGATCCGTTGGTGCTCAATTACACGATGTGGAGGTTTCCAAAGCTGGGGTGCTTTTGGAAGACTTCCAATGTTTTGTTTAGCCTCACTTGGGTAGTCGTTGACAGCTCTTGACAGCTGAGTAAGGTGGATATTTTCTCTTCGCACTCCCGTGTGTCTACAACGATTGTTGTGTTGACCTTCTCCGCTGGGACAATCACTATGTTGGTGTCTGTCTTGAGTCCTTGCGGGGCTTGATTTTCATCCGGTGGTAGGTTTCATTCTCTTCGGTGTGTTTGCAATGAATTAAGTACACCAATTGTTTTGAGCCTGACCTCTTCTGGTACACCAGGTTCCAGTTGCCGGATGCCGACTTCAAATGCAGGTACGAATACTAGAAGAAGGGGGTCTATTATAAGTTTATTATTAGTCTTCAAACGCAATTAGACAGGCAAATCTGTCAAAATGTTTAGTTTTCAAAATAGAAGCCTATGCCCATATTTACTGGGCTTGCAGTCAACATGCGTGTCATTGTCCTGGGAGATGGTTTCCTGTAGTGCGGCACTGTCGAAGTTTACTGTCGAAAAGAGAAAAATTAACATGCAGCCCTTCAATTTAAACTGGACGCTCAGGCGGTCCTTACGAACAGTGACCGTAGGGTGACTGAATAGATCAAGGTTCAATGACATCCCAGAATAAAGGTGCAGCACTGTGCGAAGAATTAGCGACTTGCTGTGGATTTCTTTATTTGCACCGAACAGCACACGGACCCCGCTGAGCACATTTAAGCCGAAAGCCTCACTCAACGGATTTCTGTCAACGACCGTCGTTGTTAAGGCTTGGAGATGGTTCGAAAAAAGACGGCGTCGCAGCAGCCATCGTCTAACCACCGAAGCAGCGATTGCGGCGAATGCATACACAACATTAACAAGAGAATAATATTGACGGAGTGGTCAAAGGGACTGGTGTCGCTGGAAGCAACAATACATCAAAAGGAGTTCACAGAGCTCGCCCAGGGCACGAGGATATACACACATGTAGGATGTCCGCTGATGTTCGGGCACATAGTCGTGGAGTTTATGTTGAGCCCACCACGCACAGAACGTTCTCGCGCACGGCGAGGTGTCGCTGCGATCGCCGAGGTGAGCAGACGTGCTCACATTGGCTCTGTCATTGCTAACCAATCACACAGTGCTAATTACCTCGAAACAAAGTTTTCCTTGCACCAATGTGCCCGTGAAGACGAGCAGCATCGACCGATACCAGCTGACCCTAGAGGTGCGTGTTTCTTTGCCAAATTTTGTGACTTTTGCTACCGCCGCCGTGTGAAGGGGTGCTAGGCCTAGGCTTGTCAAGCGGATTCTAGGCCCAACACCGTCGCACCGGTCGCCGCCTGCCGTGCTCCTCGGCGGCGGCCGCTCGTCAGCTCCGAGATGGAGGCGTCCGCTACGACAACAATGATCATGGACAACCAGATGTGCGTTCAAGTTCAAGGAAAAGAGATATCTCCAGAGGAATACCACAACGCCGCAGGGTGGACGCTCGCGAGGGAACGCATGTCGAGGCTGCGCCAGCGGACCCCCGACAGCGGCAAGCCCGACGCACCTGGCGGGAGTCAAAGAAGCCCGAAATCGAAACTCAACAAGAACGTCAGACCCTCGGCAATCAAGGCAGCACGCATGCCAGCCATGCCACTGGAAGAGAGCAAGATAGTCGTCAGACCCAGAGGGGGACTGGACATCGTCAAGACCGGCACCACCACCGTCGCTGCGGCCATACTCGCTGCGGCCAAGATCACGAGCGATGAAAGCGCCGCGGACACCATATGCCCCAACGCGCAACAGAACCTCATGGTCGTCAGTACACCGAACGAAGACAACGCGGGAAGGTACGCTAAAATCCAGGAAATCTAAATTCAAGGCAAACCCTACGAGATCAGCGCATATCGCACGGCTCCTCACGACACCGTAAAGGGCGTCATCAGAAGCATCCCCATCGACGCGAGCACCGCCGAGCTAGATAGGAACATCGTCAACGAGAGAAACCCGCTAGCAGTGGGCGCAAAGAGGATCGGCAGCACGACCACCGCTGTAAGGCCGCCCCTCTTTTCCAGCTGCATACCTTTGCAGGAAGCAGGACGCCGGCACACGCGGAAACCGCTCCCCAGTATAAGCGAGAGCCCCCGAGTACATACGGGAAACGAAAATGGTCGCTTGACGCACGGACCCCCCCCCCCCCTAACGACGTGGGCTATCGCCGGGAAGGCACCCACAGCTTCCCGCCGTGCCTCGTGAACAAAAGCGCATTCCCAGGAGGGCCGTGACGGACACCTGTCATGGCGGACAGGCAGTGCTCGCCAAGAATGTGGGAAGACAGGGGCGATTCCTTAATCTGGTTTCCGGAGCGACAGACAAACCCCTTCATGCTTATTAGCCGTGTCCCGCCGTCGGTAGCGCGGCAGCATCGTGGGCCCTTTCGCCCCCTCCTCTGTTGCTGACGGGCGACGCGGACCGATGGTGGGTGGCGGTATGCATGCCTGAGGCAAGGATTAGCTCCGAAGGGAGAGCGTGTGGATACTCTCACTTGAGAGAGAGTGGTGGCGTATTTGTTTTTTATTTAGTTTGTATTGTTAACAAGACTCTGGGTTCGAGGCTAAGCCCAACCCAAGGGGTTGTCCCCATCTCTCATGTTATTTTTGATTGGAGAATTGATGCTTAGGGCGGGCCACTGAAAATGACCGCCCTTAGTCCTTTGTTAATCAAGTGCTTAAAAGCGCATGTAAACGGATGCAGTCCAGTCCAGTCTGAGCTGGGGCTCCATGCTTAGCATGTAACGTGATGCTACTTAGGCTCTAACCTGCCCGGTCGATGAGTAAAGTAGCGCAAAGTTTGTTCTTTTGTAAATTCAGTTCTGCTTTTTCCAGTTTAACTCTCTGTATATGTATGCTGTAAATATATGCTCTGCTGTCATCATCTACAAGCTCGCCTCCTGTTCATCTTCCAAGCCGAACGACACTAGAGGAAGGGTTTGTGAACCATCCTCGAAGAAACGGACGACCTTTGAAATTCTACTGGCGCAGCACGACAGGCTTCGGCACGTCTCATCTCAAGGCCAGGCATCGCAGTAACAACCACAGGCCATCCGACACGGAGCAGCGAGGAGCTGTCAAGGGACGACTCCACCTCGGCTGCTGCCAACGCTGGTGGAACGGACGCATCATCCGGGCTCTGGGCGGCAGACAACAGAAGATCTGCGCCGGGTGAGTGGGATTTCTTGCGTTTTGTTGAAGCAGGCATGGTGGTTAGTTTGTAAGACCCATGGTCGATACGAGGAGAACGTTAGCCGCTAAAGATAGCGAATCTAATCCTGAGAATGAAATGAGGTCGAATCCTCGCCAGGAGCAGCAATCGCTAGAGGGCGGTGTAGAAACGGGGATGGATCAGAACGAGGGAGCGACTATGGAGGATGATTTCAGTGTGGAGAGCAGGTTACAGGCCGACGACCAGAGACAGACATTGTCACTAGGCGCTACAGGAACTGATACAGAAAAAATGGCTATTCGCCGTATGGAGTTAAAAGTGGAAATGGAACTACGAATGCGTGAAATTGAATCCAGGGAGCGACTGGCACTTAAGCAGATGGAGCTTGGGCTGTCGAATGGTCGAATGTCACCGCTTGGGTAGGGACAGAGTGATGAACGGTGTATAGGCTCAGATTCAATATCACAATGTGCGAAAGTCCTTAAGGGCTACAGAATGCCATGCGATGCAGATGTACCATTGTGGTTTGAGGAGGTGGAGAAGCTTTTCACTACTTTCAATGTTCCAGACAGTAGCCGAGTGCACTTCATTTTGCCGGCACTGACAGAGCGAGTCAGATACTTAATTCGTAACCTTGACCGAGCCGAATGCACTGATTATGAGGCTGTAAAAACAGCGGTTCTAGAAGAATTAAAACTCACTCCGACTGAGTACCTTGAGAGATTTGAGAAAGCAGCGAAAAGGAAGGAGGAGACGTGGGCTCAGTTTGCGTCTCGCGTGAAAACGTATTTAATGTACTACATCCAGGCTAGAGAGGTAGACTCAAAAGAGGCTTTGACCGATCTCATGGTGTCCGATCGCATTAAGGCAAGCCTCAGCCCGGAGGGCATTGAATATGTGCGCCTTCGAGAAGGAGAGAGTTGGCTGAAGCCTAAAGAAATATCAAAGGCCCTACAGACCTTCGAGCAAGCAAAAGGTAAAGGGCGGGCTGCGAGACAGATTACAGTGCCAGTACTGCAAACGGGCCAAAAGCAGGGTAATGTTGAAAAACCTCGCAGTAAAGTGCCACCAGTGCCATGGACTGGGCCATGTTGCTAGGAATTGCCCGCGAGTAACAGCAAATGAGCCGCGCCAGCATCAAGCATATGGGCACAGGCGGAGGGTGCAAAAGGTCGCGCTGGTAGATGAGACAGGAGTAAAGGACGCAGCGGTAAGCCAAGGCGCGGCTTTAACTGCTAAAGTAGGAGTGCCTATGCAAAATTCAAGGGCAGCCGCATCGAGACTACAGTTCGTAGAGCTTGTATGCGGAGACGTCTGCACCGAGGCATCGCTTGATACGGGTGAGTGAAATGACGGTAATAAGAGAGAGCATACTACCGCAGGCGCTGACGGAACCATCGGGGACCGTGCAAGCTAGTGTCGGCTTTCGGCAGATCTATTCAGGCGAAATTGGCGACGGTCCCTCTAAGTGTATCTCATACAGGAACAATCGCAGACGATCAAAAGATAGGCATAGTATGTGCCCTCACCAATGAGCTTACCGAGGGGGTGGACTGTTTGCTGTCGTCGGAAGACTGGCAGCTGCTTAAGATTTATTTTTTATTAATTTATTTAACTTAGCACAAGCCCATAAACACCTCAAGATCTTTCTCGAGGTTTACTCGTCGTAATAGTGCTTTCGCATAACAAGCACAGCGATAGAGCGTTCACAACAAGTACTAGTACTGCAGTCAGTATGGCGGCAAATCAAGAACCAACAAATGCGGCAAATCAAAATTGTGAGGCACTGGTAGGCGAAGTTCACAGGGCACAAATGACGACGTTCCGCGTGAGGCACTCGTATGCGAAGTTGGCAGGGCACCAAATGACGACGTTCCACGCGAGGAAGCAGAGCCACCTGGGAGGGAAGATGCAGTTTCACTGTCTAGCCAGCGAGAAATGTTTCGAGCAGCGCAGATCGCTGACGAGAGCTTGAGGAAGGCAAGAGAAAATTCTAAGCACGGAAAGGCGGGTATGTTCGTTACTGAGGGATTGCTACACCATTGGGATTCAATAGCGGGTACTAAAGTGCGACAACTGGTGCTTCCCCAAGAGAGACGAAAGGAAGTTCTGTCCTTGGCTCACGAATCGCCGTGGGGTGGACACCTGGGACCAACGAAGACCAAGGCACGCATAAAGTACAACTTCTATTGGCCCGGTATGGAAAAGGAGATTTCAGAGTGCTGCCAGTCTTGTCATGAGTGCCAAATCCGCCCAGGCAGGCGTCACACTGACAACATATCCATCACACCATTAACTAGGCCTGAACTGCTCAAGAAAGAAGTAAGCCGCCAAGTGGAGGAGTTACGTAAGTTAGGATTAATTTATCCTGTAGAAAGTGAATTTGCACACCCAGTTATGTGCGTGGGAAAGAAAGATGGGTCGGTGCGAATGTGTATTGACTACCGAACTTTGAATGCAGGAACTCGTTCAGATGCGTTTCCGATGACTAACTCCCAGGAGGTAATTTTTCAGGTCGGCCGCGCGCAGTTTATCACGCTAGTGGATTTAAGGCGTGGCTACTGGCAGATACCGATGGTCCCGCACAGCCAAGCGCTTACCGCATTTGTGACGCATGAGGGGCCAGAAGATGCGCAGTGCGCATTAGAAGAGCTCAAAGACTCGCTCTGCAGAGCAGTGGCGTTGAGCACTCCACAACCTCACCAGCCGTATTGGCTTTTCACTGACGCATCAGCAGCGGCTGCCGGGGCTTTCTTGACACAAATGACGAAAAAGGGCAAAGAAAGACCTATAGCGTTCGCGAGTCATCGCTGCGACGCGACTCAGGCGAGGTGGTCGACCATAAAGTGCGAAGCGTTCGCTATTATAGGGGCTCTGAAGAAGCTCGATTATTGGCTCTTCGGTGCCGTGGTCAGTGTCGTCTCTGGCCACAACCCCCTGTCATACTTGACGACGTGCACTCCACACGGGGCGAAATTGGCTAGATGGGCGCTGCCACTTCAGCGTTATAACCTAACGGTGAAACATAGGAAACGCACTAAGAATAGAAACACAGATGCGCTATCCAGGCTCCCCAACCTGCCATGGGAGTCAGGTACCACCATGCCAGCCTCGAGAAGGCGTGGATGTTCCCACTCAACCGACGCTCGATGAGCAGGGTGCCGTGTGTTGAAGTCGGGCACTTACGAAGAGACTTCTGCCTGGCGTCTGCACAGAACGGTGCCCGTGAGTGTTGTGCGCAGACTTGTGAACAGTGATGAACAATGTGGCTTTGTGTGTGCTTCGAATGTGGACTCTGCGCAGTGCATGATGTTGCTGCCCATTCAGTGAACTGTACAGCAGCATGCACCAATGTTGCGCTTTAGTTTATTTTGTTGATTGTTTCTTTGCTTTGGTTCTCGAAGATTCGAGTACCCAGGAGAAACTCTGCCCCGGGAGGGCTGACATTTGTAATGTGAAAGTGTTGCGGCCTCTTTGTTAGGAAGCATAAACGAGCTGATAGCAAGCTCGGTTTATACTCTTAGAGGGGGCGTGTAAGCCCGGCCCTCTTTTCCAGCTGCATTCCTTTGCAGAAAACAGGACGCCGGCACACGCGGAAACCGCTCCCCAGTATAAGCGAGAGCTCCCGAGTACATACGGGAAACGAAAATGGTCGCTTGACGCACGGACCCCCCCCCCCCCCTAACGACGTGGGCTATCGCTGGGAAGGCACCCACAGCTTCCCGCCGTGCCTCGTGAGCGAAAAGCGCATTCCCAGAAGGGCCGTGACGAGCACCTGTCATGGCGGACAGGCAGTGCTCACCAAGAATGTGGGAAGACAGGGGCGATTCTTAATCTGGTTTCCGGAGCGACAGACAAACCCCTTCATGCTTATTAGCTGTGTCCCGCCGTCGGTAGCGCGGCAGCATCGTGGGCCCTTTCGCCCCCTCCTCTGTTGCTGACGGGCGACGCGGACCGATGGTGTGTGGCGGTATGCATGCCTGAGGCAAGGATTAGCTCCGAAGGGAGAGCGTGTGGATACTCTCACTTGAGAAAATGGTGGCGTATTTGTTTTTTATTTAGTTTGTATTGTTAACAAGACTCTGGGTTCGAGGCTAAGCCCAACCCATGGTGTTGTCCCCATCTCTCATGTTATTTATGATTGGAGAATTGATGCTTAGGGTGGGCCACTGAAAAGTCTGAGCTGGGGCTTCATGCTTAGCATGTAACGTGATGCTACTTAGGCTCTAACCTGCCCGGTCGATGAGTAAAGTAGCGCAAAGTTTGTTCTTTTGTAAATTCAGTTCTGCTTTTTCCAGTTTAACTCTCTGTATATGTATGCTGTAAATATATGCTCTGCTGTCATCACCTACAAGCTCGCCTCCTGTTCATCTTCCAAGCCGAACGACACTAGAGGAAGGGTTTGTGAACCATCCTCGAAGAAACGGACGACCTTTGAAATTCTACTACCGCGATCGTGGTGTTCCAGGGACCCAAGGTACCGAACTTCGTCCGATACGGAGTCACCCTGATACCGTGCCGCATCTACAGTAAACAGATCGACGTTTGCCTGCAGTGTGGCCGAGTGGGAGACCGAAAGGACGTTTTCCCGACCCCCACAATCAAAACGTGCCTGGCCTGCGGACTCGCCAACCCCAAAGAAGACCATCGCTGTACCCCAAATATAAGTTGTGCGGGGACGAACACCCGGCCGGAGACCGAACGTGTAAGGCGAAATCCAAGATCCCCTACGTAGCGCGCAAGCGACAATGGAAGCGCCGTTTGGCCGAACGCCAGCTGCTGTCGGAGAGCGATTTCCCGCCACTCGACAAGCCGTCAGCTGCGGAAAAGTCATGGACTCCATCAGAGAACCGCGCGCCAAAATCCAGAGACAGCAGCTGCTGCAAAAGAAGCCTCAGTAGGAAAAGGTCACCATCACGAGAGCGAGTCAGCTGGGTCGACGCAGCTAAAGCGAACAATATAAGGAACGCGCAGAACATCGCCGAAGCCACGAAGAAAGACGATATAACAAGGTGCGAGAAGCCGACGAGACCTTAAGACAAGAGAACGCGGCGTGGCGAACGACCATCAACAGCCTCACGAGAGAGATCGCCGAGATCCGTAAGTTGCCGCTATGCAACAACGAGCCTCTACAGAGACCCACGCCAAGCACAAGCAAGACCCACGAAACAACCATGAACACCCAGGAGACAGCCGTAGAGGAACCGGCACCGAAGAAGCGAGCCGTCGAGGCTACGCGCAAGCAAACAGAAAACGATCGAATCGACAACCCCGAGGCCAAATTCGAAGCGAGTTTCACCAAACTCGAACAATTAATCACGGCGAACATCGCAGCAGTGACAGCAATGAAACAAACTATGGAGACCTACCAAGCCGAGAACACGAACAGATTCGCCTACATCGAAAGGACCCTACAGCCGATAATGAGCCACCCGACGTTTGCGCCCCTCCTCGCGCAACATCCACCCAACCAGGGATTCATGTACACACCAACGCAATCATGGCCGCCAACTCAACAACAGCAGCAGGCTTAATAGCGTGGCAGTGGAACTGTCGTGGCCTCGGAAGGAAGAAGGCAGTCATCCAACATCACATCGCACATGCCGCGCGCAAGCCGGACGTGATCATATTACAAGAAACACTCACCGACGCACCGTCCCTCCCCGGTTACAGAGTGCACAGGGGCAAGCCCGATGGGAGAGGCCTGTGCACCCTGGTCAGGAACGGACTCACGTTCGTTGAGCACGAGCTGCAAAAGCAATATCAAGATCGAGCACAAACTCACCGAAATCATCCCAGGCAAGAAGAGAAAAGGAAGCATATTTCTGCTCAACATCTACTGCAACCCATCGCAGAGAAAACAGATTCAAAACAATACTGCACAGAGCCAGCACCACAGCAGGCCGCAACACGCTGATCGTCTGCGGCGACTTCAACGCGATGAACCCAGCCTGGGGCTACAACAAGTACACAGCAAAGGGCCGCGACCTGTAGCAAGACGCCATGGAACTCGACTTCACCCTCATCACGGACCCGACGCATCCGACGAGAATCGGTAACTCTGTGTTCCGGGACACCACTCCGGACCTCAAGTTCGTCAAGAATGACGTCCGGGGCGCGATCACCAGGAGAAACACGGGAACCGACCTAGGCAGCGACCACACCATCGTGGAAATCAGCATACCGGAACACAACGACACCAGCATCAAAACACACAGATGGGTAGACTGGGATGCCTTCCGAGACGCCAGATGCCAGAAGACAGACGCTGACGACGAGATCGAAGACATAGAGTCGTGGACGGCCGAAATCACCAAAAGCGTACGCGACGCGACCAAAGAAATTGAAACGGATGCGGCGATTAATAAAGTAGACAGCCGGCTAGCGCATCTCATCGAAGCCAAGCAGTCGATACTCAGTCGCTGGAAAAAACAACGGCTCAGCCGCAGACTCTGAAAGAAGGTGGCGGAGGTCAACCGAGCGATCGAGGAGCACTGCCGCGCGCTATGCACGCAACAGTGGATCGAGATCTACAACGCGGCAGACGGGCAGATGCATAGCGGGAAGACGTGGAACCTGCTGCGGCACCTGTCCGACGAAACCGAGACCAAGTCGCACCAAAGGGACAGACTCGCCAATCTCATACATCGGGCGCTATCGGTACACGGCGCCGACGAAGTCACCAGGCGCATCAATGACAAATACCTGCCCACTACACCCACCGAGCAACACGCGCCGTACGGCGGCCTACCCAACGCGAAGCTCGATCGTGACATCGACGTCGAGGAGGTCCGCGGGGCCCAGCACGACCTCAACAGCCGGTCGGCAGCTGGCCCGGACCTCGTCACGAACAAGGCACTCAAGAACCTCGACGACGGCTTGATTGAGAACCTCGCAAAATACTTCGACAAGTGCTGGAGGGCGGCCGCGCTACCAAAGCAGTGGAAGACAGCCAAGACTATCCTGATACCCAAGGCGGGGAAGCCACCGGACACGGAAAACCTCCGGCCCATCTCGCTCACGTCCTGCGTGTGCAAGGTGCTAGAGCACATCCTGCTCAACAGGTGGCAAGACTACCTGGAACGAGAAGGGCTGTACCCGGCCAAGGTGATCGGATTCAGACACCACCTAAGTACTCAGGACGCGATGCTGCAGCTCAAATACCAAATCAGAGACGATGGCGGCAGCGCCCGCGACAACAAGGCAATCCTGAGGCTCGACCTAAAGAGCGCCTTCGATAATGCGAAACACTCGGCGATTCTGTCCCAAGTCCCTAAGCTCAACATGGGCGAAAGAACCTACAACTACATCAGGGACTTCCTCACGGACAGGAACGCCGAGCTACGAGCAGGCGACCTACAAACGCAAGAGAAGAAGCTCGGGAGCACCGGCACACCGCAGGGATCGGTCATTTCGCCGATGCTGCTCAACCTGGTAATGCTCCGAGTGGCCGAGAAGCTCGCGGACATCGAAGAAGTCAGGCACACCATCTACGCGGACGATATCACACTGCGTGTGACCGGCAGTGCAAGCCGCCGTCGACGCGATAGAAGACCAGCTGGAAGGCACCGGACTGAGCTGTTCGCCGAGCAAATCGGAGCTGCTCATACTACCACCTACCAACAATGGCAGAGGCAACACCAGACAACGCGAATGCGAAAAAATCAGAATCGTAACCAAATCCGGCAACGTGATCCCCGAGGTTAGCAAAATCAGGATCCTAGGCATGGTCATCGAAAAGCATGGAAGAAACAGTGAAACCATCGCCCGTCTCACGGAAAAAGCGGCCAACGCTATGCGACTCCTCAAAAGAGTCACTTCCTGGAAGGCTGGCAAGAGAGAGGAGAGCCTAATCAGGCTCGTCCAAGCCTACATCATCAGCCACGTCGCGTACGTTGCAGCCTACCACAGATGGCTGCAACACGAACGCAACAAAATCAATGTAATCATCAGAAGAGCGTACAAGACGGCGCTGGGCCTGTTCGAGTCCACGAGCACGACCCGCCTCTTACAACTCGGGATGCACAACACGCTCGAAGAAATAGCCAAAGCGCAACGGACCTCTCAACTGGAGCGGCTGTCCACGACCAAAGCCGGGAGGAAGATACTGGACGACCTGGGAATAGGACACTCGAACGAGGCGGAGATGAAGCTCCCCGTCCCCGAAAAGGTCCGACGCCAGACTAGAATCGACCCCATACCCAAGAACATGAACCCCGAGTTTAACAAGGGAAGAAGAGCGGCGAGGGCCAAGGCTCTCATTGACTTGCACGCCAACGACGAGCACGCGCGGTACGTAGACGCGGCCGAATACCAACGGAACGCCTTCGCAGAGGTCGTCATAGAGGCGTCGACCGGCGCCACGAGGACGGCAGCGAGCGTGAGAAGCGCCGGAGCGGAACAAGCGGAGGAGGTGGCCATCGCCCTGGCCATCGCCGACGTAGACTGCTACACGGTGCTGAGTGACTCGAGACAGGCGGTGCGAAACTTCGCCAAAGGCCAAGTCTGCAGGGAGGCCGAGCGCGTACTACGAGCGACCAAACTGCAAGACAGAAGAGTAAGAATCAAGTGGTTTCCGGCGCACGCGGGCGACGCGTCGGAACGCAGTGAGAACCACAATGAGACGGCGCACGCAGCGGCGCGAGCGCTAACCAACCGCGCCCCGGCAACACACCATCCGACGTGGTTCGGAGCCAAGGACCGCATGACGGACTACAGCGAAATCACGAAGGCCTACCGCCTCGCTCGCAGGACGCTCTTACCCCCGCACCCGAGGCTGAGTCGAGCGGAGGGGGTACTACTGAGACAGCTCCAGACCGGATCGCTACCGAGCCCGGGACTGATGCATCGCATGTACCCCGAGACCTACCCGACCGATATGTGTAGAGTCTGCCGGAGGGAGACGGCAGATCACACGCACATCTTGTGGGACTGCATCAAAAATCCATAGGAAGCAAGATCAAGAACAATCCCGCCGCGGATGGAGGCAGCCGCGAAGAGAAACGACCAAGACCAATAGTTATGGGCCGTCCAGCAGGTCCTCGGGGCGCTCGAAAGGCTGGGACCCAGCGAGCCGGCAATGGCGAGCGGAGACCCACTCCGAGTAACGGTAACCTCGCAGACGAGGCAGGCCCTCGTCGGGGCGCGCGAGCGCCCAACTGCAGGCACAAATAAAGTTTGCTCCAATCCAATCCAATCGCGCACGGTATTCTCACGCACACACAGCGATTACTTTCTCTTACACATACACTCAGTATGAGAAAGGCAGCACAGTCAGCGACCGCGGCGCACCTCGATGAAGCGGGTGCACACCCGCCAAAGGGATTGCTTTTCTTCCAGCGTCACGAGGTCCTCACACACTTGCGCACTCACGCGCTGCAGCTGGGGGTACATGACCCTCTGCGACTGCCTCTGCAAAGCCGCTATTCTCCTCTTCCGCCATAGCACAAATGCACCAATAGATAGCAAGATGCGAACAAATGGGTAGCGGTATCTGGAGTTAGAGGCAAGGTGAGCCCCAAACATACGTGACATGCGTTAGCAGAAGATTCTAGCAACGACACGTTCGAAAAGTGCGTGCTGCATGGTTTCCACGAGACCGCACTGCGGGAATCGGGCGGAGAGTGCCACGGCTCATGCAGTGATGCGATCAGCCGTGGGCAAAATCCGCCACTCCGCAGCCAAAATCGCGCACCTGCGCAGTGAAAAAAAAATATGGCGTTGCTTCTCGGAAGGCAAAGAGCTCGCATACTCTTTTGGGGGCGTAGCTAATAGACGTTTTTAACATACTGGAGACGTAATAACAGAGACTTATACCGGTCTGCCGGACGCCTCCAGCGCACATGCAATGGCTCACCCTGGCCCCTACAATGCCAGTGCGCATGCCCCGGGAGGAGTCCGGTAGACCGGTATGCGTTTTCGCTACTATATCTTCAGTATACTACAAATGTCTAATATCTCCACCTCAGACAGGGCGGCGTTGAGAGACCCGAATGCCTGGCCACTGTGGCCTGTGCAATCGCCACTGAAAGGCTGTCGGGCCGCACTGTGTTCCCCGTAGGAGAAGTGACGCGACGTCCCGAGAAGGTAAGCCAGGAGGCCCCTCCCCAGGTTGTAGGAGTACTTGACAAGATCGCAGATCCCTCGCAAAGCGAGCACACTGCACAATGTGGGCTGGTGGAGGAGGCCAAATCCCCCCATGTCTGCGAGAAGGCGGAGGACAGCACTCGCAACAGTCTCGGTTTTTCCTGCCCATAGGAACGAGCCGCATAAAATGGCCAACCGGCGCCTCAATTTGCGGGGAGAGTAGGCAACGCGGGCGACATAGATCAGGGAGGCGCACACCAACAAGCGGATGAGAAACGCGCGCTCCGCGAGAAAAAGGCGAAATCGCGCCGCTACGGTTGTTCTGATTCCGTGGCACGCGTTGGTGCTGCGGCCACTCCTCAGATAGTTAACAGGTCGCAAACACAAGGAAAATTAAAACTTTATCTTGCATTTACAAACTTGTAAAAACGCGGTGCTGCCGCAGTCGTGCAGCGCGGTTGAAAGAACGAATGAGTCACGAGTCCCCTGACATGAAAACTCCGGGAGAGGGTGCACTTAAGAGGGAGAAAGAACGCAGGTGAGAGTGCAGGCGCAGGGGGAGAAGGAAGAAACAGAGCGAAGAAGAGAGGAGTCCAGTGTTCGCAGATGAAGCCGGTGCCTGGGCGGGAAATTCGAAACTGAACTCGGGACAGCATACTCCCCGTCTGGTTATACATATAACCACTATATGATGTTCTCAGTCCTCACGAGGAATAAGCAGGACTGTCTCAGTCACAGGACGGAGAAACGTCCTGCACACTCCCCGTGTTGCCGTCTTGAGCTGGACTTTTCGCACCTTGCCGTCCGCACTCGCGATAGCGTTCACATTGAGTCCCATAGGCCACTCGTTGCGATGAACTTGGCTGTCTCTCAGGAGAACGAGGTAACCTGCCTTGAGACTTCGAGTTGGGCCCTGCCACTTACGACGACTCTGCAGGGTGGTAAGGAACTCGTGTCGCCAGCGGCACCAAAAGGCGCCGGCCAGCCACTCAACCTGCCGCCACTGTCGCCGATATATATCTTTGGCTGGTGCCACTGTGTTGCCGCCGACCTTCTGGGTCAGAAGCGTTGCAGGAGTTAGCACTTCCCAGCACTCGGGGTCCGTTGAGACAGGAACGAGGGGACGCGAATTTATGATCCCTGAGACATCTGCCAAGAGGGTTACCATGACTTCCTGAGTAAGGCGACGAGAGGTACTCTCAAGAAGCATGGAGTCCAAAATTCGCCGTGTGATTCCTATCATTTTTTCCCACACTCCTACCATGTGAGAAGCATGAGGGGGATTTAATACCCAAGTGCATCCATGGTCTGACGGGAATGTTCCTAGCTTCTCGTGGTCTGGGCCACTGGTGCTAACTTTTAGTTCGGAGCATGCTCCAACAACATTTGTCCCGCAAACAGACCTCAGTTGCTTTGCCTGGCCCGTTATGGAAAAGAATCTCCGGAGCGCATTAATAAAACTTGAGGTATCCATGCTCTCGATTACTTCGATATGAACAGCGCGGATACTCATGCAAGTGAAGAGTACGGCCCACCTTTTGCTGTTGGCCTCACCGCCTCTGGTGCGACGAGACGCGACTTGCCACGGGCCAAATACAACTAGTCCGACATAAGTGAAAGGTGGCTCAGTGCTTAGTCTTTCAGCGGGCACGTCTGCCACCTTCAGCTGTAGCTGCCTTCCTCTGAGCTTACAACACGTAACACAGCTGTGTATGTATGAGGTGATGCTACGCTTAGCTCCGACTATACAGAACCCAGCTGCCCTGACTGCTCCCTCAGGCATCCTTGATGTTTGACCTGTTCGTGATAATGCCGCACAATCAGGGTGGTGACATGGTGTCGCCCTGGCATAATGATGGGCTTCTGCTTTTGCTGGTCGAAATGGTTGGCTCTGCCTAGTCGGCCACCAATTCTCAAAAGGCCGTCGGAGTGAACCCATGGATCCAGTCTCCACAGAGGGCTTGACTTCGCTAGTCGCTTTCCTCGTTGCAAGCTTTTCAACTCCTCTGAAAAGGCTTCCTTCTGGACAGATAGAATAATGACTGCCTTTGCTCGGGCTAGGTGTTCTGCAGAAGGTCGCAGCTGGTGAGATGAGCTGTTATGCGGGGACTTTTACACGTTTTCGGAAGTGCCTGAATTTTGTCCACTAGCCGTATGAGCATTGCAACTGCGCGAGTCAGCCAAATCCAACTTGAGAAGCGCTCGAACCGCTTGCTGCCGAGTTGTTTCACGTCTACACTGGTTGCGAGAACATTTGCCTAGGGCCGCACCTCCGTGTCGGAATCCGCATCGACCAAGTCGAACTTGCCCTTCAATACCTGCGAGCAGTGATCTTGGCGATATAGAAAGTCCGGGCATGTCAGCCAGGTCGATCCTGCCATTAGGGCTGCTGGCACAGACCTGGTTCCGAGATCCGCAGGGTTCATCTTAGAAGGAACATAATGCCATTGCTCTGGCCATGTAGCTCCTGATGCGTTCCACCCTGTTGCTGACTTACACAAAAAATCTTCGCGTCTCATTATGTATATAGCCTAGGACGACTTTGCTGTCAGTATAGAAGTTTACAGCATCAAGTTCCATATCTATTTCACGAATGATAAGCTCTACTCGCTCCACTGGCAACACAGCGCCGCACAGTTGAAGCCTTGGGATGGTGTGTTCCGGATGCGGTGCTAGCTTAGCCTTTCCTATGACGAACGCGACATGACACGCACCATCTGGATATGTCACTCTGAGGTAAGCCACTGCAGCCACAGCTTTGGTTGATGCGTCAGAGAAGATGTGCAGTTCCTTGCACTCTGCAGTAGTGAGTGAGGCAGGGGCATAGGTGCGAGGTATGTCCAGCTGCTCGAGTACTTGCAAGGAGTCTTTCCACTTCTCCCAGGCGGCTCTCTTGTCGTCAGGAAGTGGGCAGTCCCAGTCGCATGTCTCAGCGACTAGCTCTCGGAGGAGGGACTTCCCTTGAATGATGACTGGAGAAACAAACCCAAGTGGATCGTACAGACTATTCACCACTGACAACACACCACGCTGAGTGAATGGCTTTTCTTGGATTGCAGTCGTAAATGTGAAGACATCCTTCTTCAGATTCCAAGAAACTCCCAGACTGCGTTGGATCGGCAGTGAGCCATTACACAAGTCAAGATCCTTAAAATCCTTGGCACGGTCTTCTGGAAATGCTTCCAACACTGTAGGGGAGTTAGAGGCTATCTTGTGGAGCTTAAGGTTGTGGAGATGCGGCCAACATCTGTTGCGTGCGGCGTATTAGGCTGATGGCGTCTTTGTC
Organism: Amblyomma americanum; assembly: GCA_030143305.2. NCBI lineage: Eukaryota > Metazoa > Arthropoda > Arachnida > Ixodida > Ixodidae > Amblyomma > Amblyomma americanum. The sequence continues at coordinate 64,592 of JARKHS020033527.1, forward strand.
TTTGGAGAAAGACTTCAACCCATCGTCAACATAGAAATCCCTCTCGATGAACTGCCTGACGTCGGTGCCGAATTCTTCTCCTTCTCGTGCTGTTATCCGCAGCCCGTACGTTGCTACTTCAGGTGAAGGGATTTTTCCAAACACATGCACCTTCATTCGATACTCCACCACGTCACTGTAGGTGTCGTTGTTGCAGAACCACAGAAATCTTAGATAGTTACGGTGGTCGTGTCGTACCAGGAAGCAGTAGAACATGTGCCTAATGTCCACAGTTATGGCCACAGGTTCCTTTCGGAATCGAATGAGCACTCCAAGCAGGCTGTTGATCAAGTCTGGACCGGTAAGCAGCACACTGTTTAGAGACACGCCCTTAATCAGTGCACTGGAGTCAAACACGACTCGTGTTTCCCCGGGCTTTCGAGGGTGGAAAACACCGAAGATGGGGAGGTACCAACATTCTTCTTCTCGAACAGGTGGAGCTTCCTCGGCATGGCCGTTCTTGAACATCTTGTTCATGAATCTCGCGAATTTTTCTCTCAGTTCTGGCTTTCTCTTCAAGGTCCGTTGGGCAGCAGTGGGGCGTAACTCGGCCAAGCATTTGTCATTCGGAAGCCAAGGTCTTGGAGAACGAAAGGGAAGAAGCGCTACCCAACTGTTGGATTCGTCTCTTGAGAGCTCGTTGTCCATCAGCTTCAAGAACTTCCTGTACTCAGCAGAAAGGGAAGGGCTGTTGTCATCTTCCGTTGTCTGGAACAGCGTTTCAGCAATCCCATCATCATAGCTGTCTTTCCTAACAGCGTGCTGAGCTGGTTGGAACCAGTGTGTCGACCCTTGCGTGCCAGCGAGCTTCTCCTTGACCAGAAAATGACTCTGACATGGCTCGAAAAGGGAGGGACGTCCATTCTCAAGGACGTTTGTTTTGAGGTTGCTGACACAGTCCGGTGTGCGACTTCGACTTATGCAGACATTGCCTACGATGACCCGTCCCAGATCCAGTCTCTCAGCAAACGGAGCATCAGCCTGTCCGTTGGGCTGTTGTCGCACGTTGTGTACTGTGAGGATGTCTCTCCCGAGGAGAAGTAGAATCTTGGCCTCCGGGTCCAAACGAGGAATGAATTTAGCTACAGCTCTGAGATGAGGGTGATGCAATGCCACTTCCGGTGTTGGAATCTCGTTCCTGTTGTTAGGCATCTCCTTGCACTCGATGAGTGTTGGCAAGGGTAGCTTCACAGAGCCATGAACGTCTTCAATGAGAAAGCCGGATGCCCTTCTTCCTGTCGCCTCTGTAGTTCCAGCACATGTCCTTAGTGTGTAGGAGGAACTGTCACCATTGAGCCCGAAAATGTTGAAGAACTCTGTTCTTGCAAGGGACCTGTTGCTCTGGTCGTCTAAGATGGCATACATTTTTTCAGTGTTGTGACGCTTAGTCGGATGACTGACTTTCACCAAGCAGACCTTAGAGCAGGATTTGCCACCGCTGCTTTGACCGCAGACCTCTGTACACTTAGATGACACTTCAAGTGCGGAATCTTGGTCTAGACTTGCATCTTCAGACTACAGGAGACTTATGGCTGACATTTCCAGAATGAAGTGCTGTGGCATGCCTATCGCTACCACAATCGTCGCATATGAGAACTGTTTTGCAGTCTCTTGCAACGTGGTCTGTGGAAGCGCAGCACCTGAAGCATATCCCATAATTTTTCTGCAGAGATTTTCGTTCATCCAGCGGTTTTTCTCTGAAGGCGCGGCACTACCGGAGGGGGTAGGTTTCCTGTGCAGTGGACAATACCTGGTTGCATGATGCCACTTCTTTGGTGCGTTTGAGGGCAGATGGTCAGTGCTTGCCTCCACGCCCGTCAGTTGCACTGAGATGGGCGTTCTTCTCGTGCTGTCATTCGTTGCCCATCTGTGTGCTCTTGGGAGCCTTGAAGGGGTGCTACTTGCGGAGTTGAGTTTGAAGCTAGGATAGTTTCTCGTTTTCGCTTGGTCCCTGATAAAGCTGGCAAAAAACGAGAAAGGGGGAAAGACGACCTAATGATTTTGTTTTTATTTCGAGCTTTTCGCGATCCACATGTCTTGCATGCGCTGGCGCAGCTTTTCTACAATAGGGTTTACCCCTCTTGCGGTGTCTAGATAAGAAAGCCCAGTCAGGTGAGGGTCACATTTTGCAGCCTCAGCTTCAAGAAGCAGGTCTCCCAGCTCTATCAGTTTCTGGGTGTTCTCGGACAGTCTCGGGAAACTTGAAATTCTCCTGAAGATGGCCTCTTCTATAATTTCCAGGCGACCGTAGCATTCCTCAAGTCTCTCCCGAACTACCTTTAACCCGGCCTCGGGGTTGCCGGCGAGCACGGAACGCAGCCGCTTTGCATAGCTTGTCGACTCTGTCCCGAGCCAATTCACAAGAAGGTCAAGTTCTTTGCTTGCCGTGACTTCGAGAGTCCGTGTCATTCCCTTGAACGTAGCTTTCACGAACGGTAGCTATCAGGGCAGTCGTCGAACTTCTTAAGCGAGGTACTCACAAGGTCGCGTCGAGTCAGATACTTTGTCATGGCGGTCAGTTCGGGGGCGTTCGCTTCATCTCCCTGCTGACGAGCAATGTTCTGCGCGATCCCTTGGATGTGAGCGCTTGGTGTACATGGAGCGTGGTCTTCAGGTGCTTCATCCACGTTCTGAAAAACGCAATGCTCTCCGCCGTCATTCTGCTGCGATTGCTGGCGCGGGTGGAGTCGCACGTGAGCCTGGTCGAGCACGTAGTCAAATGTACGTTGAGCGCGGTCTTCGGATGCCTCGGAGACAGTCCTACAGATGTGATGCTCCCCGCCGTGCTGATCTACGGGAGCCTCCAGGATCTCTGCTTGTGCTTCCGCGCCGGCCGCCTCTCTTTCCAACTGCATCACATGTAACTCAGTGTCCAGCTCCACTTTCTTGCGTTCGATTTCCGCAGCCGCGTTTTTTCTTCTTCTTCTTCTTCTTCTTCTTCCAGTTTGGCCTTTTCCAGTTTCACCGCGGCTTTTTTCTTCGTAAAGGAAGTCTGTAGTCGCGACGCGGCGGCCTCCACACTTCCTCTGGCGGCGAGCATGCTTGGCGTTGTCGAGACGGTCGAACGCTCCGAACGATCTGAGCGCGACGAATGCCGTGACTGCACAGAGCTTACCATTTTCTCAGAGCACGCGAGATGAGATTGTTCCGGACTCACTTGAGCGGCGGACGACTTGCGGTCTTGCGAGGCCATTCCGTTCATGGCTGCGATGCGAAAACAGAAGAGCGGAGCCAGCCAGCGGAGCCGCCAAAGCCTAGGTGCTTTCGAAGAGCGCGTGAGACACCGACTCGACGTTCATCGCGTTATAACTGTTCTGATTTCGTGGCACGCGTTGGTGCTGCGGCCACTCCTCAGATAGTTAACAGGTCGCAAACAAGGAAAATAAAACTTTATCTTGCATTTACAGACTTGTAAAAACGCGGTGCTGCCACAGTCGTGCAGCGCGGTTGAAAGAACGATTACGAATGATTCACGAGTTCCCTGACATAAAAAATCCGGGAGAGGGAACACTTAAGAGGGAGAAATGACGCAGGCGAGAGTGAATGCGCAGGGGGATAAGGAAGAAACAGAGCGAAGAAGAGAGGAGTCCAGTGTTCGCAGATGAAGCCGGCGCCTGGGCAGGAAATTCGAAACTGAACTCGGGACAGCACGACGGTCAAGAGCCTTTCCGCATTTGTTCTCAGCTGCGTCCAGGTTTCTCGGCCCTCATCTCCGGACGCAAGAAAGCAAAAACCCAAAACCTTTACGGCGGAGACCCATTGTATGTCACACAGCAGATGCGCTGAAAATGCGCCGAAGCGCAGCGCTCTGCTCTTGCACATGCTGAGCCGGGCACTGGACAGCGCTTTGTATGCTTTAAACAGCCAAAAAAACGCTGCGTAGCTGTCCTCGTCCCGCAGAAACCAGGACATATCATCGGCGTGCGCATAGAACTTTGGGCGGGTTCACACTGGCGCGTCGCGTAAGTCGCGCGACATGTTTAAATTCATGTGCTAGGCTCTTTCCCCGCTCTACTAATGCTTCCGAAATCGTAAATAATTGCCCGAATTCGGTCGCGCGACATTAGGATCTCGCCAGTGTGAATCCGCCTATAACATGGCAGGCAGGGGGAATTCGCGCACGGATGAACCGTCGGATATGCGGCGTAGCAGTGGGTCAATACAGAGCACGAAAAGCATGGGCCGCAAAGGGCATCCCTGCCTAATGCCACGGGAGATGGAAAAAGGAGCGCTGACCGATCCATTTACTGAAAAACTGGCCGAAAGTCCCAACGAACTAAGAAGGGAAGCAGAAGGCTAGGACACCTAGGATGTAACGACGCTGGACACGGTCGAATGCTTTAGACTGGTCTAAAAAGACGAAGCAGCCCAGCATCTCCTCGACCTCTTGACGTTCTCGAGGTGAACGTGAAGAACAGGTCACGTGTGAGTGCGAGAGTGAAAAACACCGAACAGCCCGGAACGTTACACGTCTGTGCAGGGCTGATGAGCGTGGGGTAAAGTGGTGTTCAGCCTGTTTGCCATCGCCATTTGTGGCGCCGCGATTTTGTAGTCTGCGTTGAGCAGAGTGTTTGGGCGCCACATCAGCGGTTGAGATGGAAACCCGCCAGACTTCAAGATGAGCACGAGTCAGCTTTTTCGGAATGACTGCGGTTTAGATCCGTCAGTTACCACCTTTTTCACCGTGTCGAGCAGGTGACCCTCTAAGAGCTCATAAAATCGCGCCTAAAAACTGGTCGCGATCCCGCCAGGCCCAGAGGCCGAGGCCGCGTTCATTGCCTTTAGATTGGCGCGGAGCTCGTCTCGCGAGACCAGTGAAAAGAGATGTGCCGAAAGGAGCTTTGAGATACGGGAAGGTCCCGGCAAAATTCTCGGATTGCTTCCTGAAAATCCGAGCCCGCCTCCCTTTCGACGAAAGAGGTAAACAGCTGGGACACGTGGCGTGTAAACGCGTCGCGAATGTCAGTGGCGCTGCTGCTCCTGGTCCTGTTTGGGAGGACAACCTCTTCGATTAAAGCAGGAGAATCCTCGCCGAGGGCCCCCGCATGGCGTAAGACCGAGGGGTCTGCCGTGGGCCTGCCCTGAACAAATGCCTGACTGGCCGCGTGCGACGACTGTCGCAGCAGTGTCTCCTATCTTGCTTTGCGTAGGCTGAGATAGTCCCTCATGGCGAATGTGAGCGGCGCGCCTCTTTTGACGATGCGGATACGCGTCAGAGTTTCGTTTAATACGCGTCGGATGAGCGCTCTGCGTAAGCGGCCCTCCCCGATGAGGAGAGAGCGTAACTCGGCCTTTCGTATCCCAGGGCACGGGTGAATCATTGCGCTCGCCAGGAGCACTCGGCGCACGTTGTAGCGATGCGACCCTGGACCAGTCTGCCAATATTGTCACCGAGAAACGGTTGATGTAAGCAGGGCTGGTTTACTTGCTTTACTTATACGCGCAAGGCGTTGTTGGGACGCGCAAGGCAGCAGGCAGCACGAGAGATGAAGACAACATAGAATCTAGCCTCGAGATGGCTCAAGAATTTCCAACTGCCAGGAAATTCAGTTTCGCCGCGCTATGGCGCCCCTAGAGGAGTTAATAGTGCGGCATTGCTTCCCCCTCTCTGAAAGACACCGACTCGGTGTGGTAGCAATTGGAGGCAGTGAAAGGCAGGACCACAAGGGTAGTCGCACGTGTCTCGCGTGTGGTGTAGACACGCGCGAGGGGCTAGAAGGCGTGGTACGGCTTCATCCGGGCGACGTGTACAACTTCAGAGGTCGGCCGTCTAGAAGAGCGAACTGTTCCCTGGGGGAGAACTTCGTAGTTAACTTTACTGAGTTGGCGGAGCACCTCGTAGGGGCCAAAGTATCTGCGTAGAAGCTCCTCAGAGCGCCCTCGCATGCGGATTGGGCTCCACACCCAAACTTGTTCGCCGGGTAGGTAACGCACATTTCGGTGCCGGAGGTTATAGCGCAGAGCGTCGAGCACTTGCTGGTGCTGAATGCGCTGTCCAGCAAGTTGACGGGCGGCCTCAGCGTAACGAACAAATTGGGCAGCACCCATAACAGAGGGGATAGAGCTAGCTGGAAGCAGCACTGCATCCAGCATGGTTGTGGCTTCGCGACCATGTATTAAACGAAATGGAGTGAAGCGTGTCGTTTCCTGGACCGCAGTATTATAAGCAAAGGTGACGTAAGATAGTAAGGCGTCCCAGGTCCTGTGGTCCGCGTCGACATATAGGGAAATCATCTCGGCGATCGTCTTGTTGAGCCGTTCGGTGAGGCCGTTCGTTTGAGGGTGGTAAGCGGTTGTTTTGCGGTGACTGGTGCAGCTCAGGCGCATAACCTCCTGTGTAAGGGCCGAGGTGAACGCTGTTTCCCTGTCAGTTAAAACGATGGTGGGTGCGCCGTGACGAAGCACAATGTTCTGAATGAAAAAGTTCGCAATTTCGTCAGTGGTACCACGGGGAAGAGGTTTAGTCTCAGAGTATTGGCTGAGGTAGTCGGTGGCGACCACAATCTAGCGGTTACCCAGCGAGTACTCCGGAAATGGGCCGAGTATTTCCATGCCGAATTGATGGAAGGGGATCTGAGGTGGATAAATAGGCTGGAGAAGGCCGGCTTGCTTAGTCGGCGGTGCCTTGCGACGCTGGCACTCATGGCAAGTTCTTACGTAACGCTTCACAACTGCAGCAACCCTGGGCCAGTAATACTTTCGCCGTATTCTTGCCAAAGTTCGACAAAAACCCAGGTGACCAGAAGATGGGTCATCATGGCTCGCATGCAGTACTTCGTCGCGAAGGACCGTAGGCACGACGAGTAGATGGACTACCTTTTTCGGTCTCTAGTGTTCCTTATACAGGGCGCCGTCATGTAAACAGAACGACAACAGCCTGCGCGAAAAGATTCACGGGGGAGACTGAGCGCTTCCTTCTAGATACTCAATGAGGGGCCGTAGTTCACGGTCGTCTCTTTCATGTTGAATGAGACTGGACGTGGAGATGGCGCCAAGAAAACCTGAATCGTCGTCGAATCAGCTCGGGGGTCTTCGATAGGAGCACGAGACAAACAGTCGGCATCACTGTGCTTCGTACCAGACTTAAAGATGGTGACATCGAATTCCTGAAGCCGAAGGCTACAGCGTGCAAGCCGTCCCGGTGGATCTTTCAGGTTCGCCAGCCAACACAGCGAGTGGGGCTCACTGGCGACCCGGAAATTAATGCCATATAAGTGCGGGCGAAATTTGGTTACTGCCCACGCAATGACCAGGCATTCTTTTTCGGTGGTGGAATATTTCGCCTCAGATCGTGACAAGAAGCGGCTCGCGTATGCGATTACGCGTTCGAGACCATCCTGCCTCTGCACAAGGACCGCACCGAGGCCAATGTTGCTGGCGTCTGTGTCTAGTGTCCAAGGATGGGCGTACTTTGGAGACGAGTGCAGAGGTCTTCAAAGGCTTGTTGTTGCTCCAGGCCCCAGAAGAACGGTTCGGAATCTTTCGTGAGTCGGGTGAGGGGCTCAGCGATCTGGGAGAAGTTCTGCACAAAACGTCGATAATAGGCGCAGAGACACAGAAAGCGGCGCACACTGCGCTTATCGGTGGGCACAGGAAAAGCAGCCACGGCAGCAATCTTATCGGGGTCTGGGCTAACCCCTTTAGCGCTCACAATGTGGCCCAGAATATTCAACTCTTCGAAAGCGAATTGACACTTTTCAGGTCTTCAAGGAAAGGCCGGCCGTTCAAATTGCTTCGAACACAGCGCGAATTCGTCTCAGGTGCTCTTCGAACGTGTCAGAGATGACGACAATGTCATACAAGTACAGGAGACAGGACTGCCATTTCAGATCGGCAAGAACCGTGTTCCTCTGGAAGGTTGCAGGAGCCAAGCACAGGCCGAAAGAGAGCACCCGGAATTCGTACAGAGAGTCCAGTGTAATTAAAGCGGTCGTTCCTGGTGGCGCGCGTGCACCTCGATTAGCCAATAGCCGCTTCGTAAATCTAGCGATGAGAAGTACCTGGCGTGGCGCAGCCGGTGCAGGGAGTCATCAATACGCGGGAGAAGACTTTCTTTGTGTGACTTTCTTTAAAAGTCTGTAATCAAAGCAGAACCGTAGCGTTCCATCTTTCTTTGCTACTAGAACCACATGCTACGCTGACGGGATCGTCTAAGGCTGTATCACGTCGTCATGGAGCATTTCTTGAACTTGGCGGCGAATGGCATCGCGCTCCTTCGAAGACATCCGGTAAGGTACTTGGCTGACATAACACCCGCTGGTTGGCATCAACTATAATTTGGTGCTTTGTGACTGGTGTCTGCCTAACCCTGGAGGTCGAGGCAAAGCAGTCGCAGAAACACTGGATAACGCTTTCCAGGCAGCGTTTCTGATTAGATGGGAGGTTTGTGTTCACGTCAGTTTTTATGGAAGTGGTCGGTTCCTCCACTGATGCCGGGGCTCCGGACAAAGCGTGCTGTCCCGCGAATTCGCTGAGTTCCTGAAGTACGCAATAACTGTTCGGCCAGGCAAACACTGAGGTTCACAGCCAAAATTGGTCACCAAGAGTTCGGTTCGGCCATTGTTCAGTTCAACAATTCCTCCAGGAACACAGACTTGCCGACCAAGGAGCAGCGACATGTAGGTTTCAGCGATGCCACGAATTCCGGTGCTGTTATCGCAATCTACGGTAAGAAACATGCTGGATCTTGGCGGGATCAAAACGTGGTCGTCATAGACGCGTAACTTATTCCTGCGTGGCTCGGGATCACTGTCAACAGGGGGTTGATTGGAAAATGACACGAAAAGCTCCTGAAGGTTGATGACAGCACCGTACTCCCGAAGGAGATCCAAACCGAGTATCAGGTCTTTCGAGCACTTGGGCAGCACAGGAAAGCAACCAGGGAAGGTAGCACACCGCAGATCTGTATTCGCGACGTACAGACGCCAATCGGCGTGACCACGTGGCCGCCGGCGTGCGGATCTGCGGTCCCGACCAAGGGGTCAGAACCTTTCTGAGGGCCGTCGCTAACCGACTGCTTCTTACAGAAAAATCAGCGCCGGTATCCACAAGTGCGGTCACAACGCGGTTATGAGCGTTTGCTGGGATTTCGGCTTACACCAGTCGGTCACAGCACGTCGTTGTCGTTGAGGGCGTCGGGTGAGGTCGTCAGTTGGATCATGGCAGGGAATCGTCGATTTCGGCAGAAACCAGTCGGCCACAGCGTGTCGTTGCTGAGGTCGTGAGGTCAAGTAGTCGTCGGTCGGATCGTAGCCGCGGATCGTCGGGTGGGGTCTCTTCACTTGGTCCAATAGCGGCGGCCCTACCCCCGGAGGACGTCGTCTTCAGTTTCCCTGAGATGGGAACGTGCCTCTGAACTGGCCAGAAGACGACGGTCAGCTTGGCGAAGAAAACCGTCTTGGGAATGGCGACCGAGACTGGCGTCGCTGCGAGGTCGATGGCTGCACATTATCGGAAAGATATTGCTCGATATCCCGCGGCCATTCTCCGTAGCGCGGTCGAGGTGTGTGAGGGGGAAACCCCTGCAAGCCCATTCTGCGTATGGCAGTGACGGAGGATGTGGCCGGGTTCCCCGCAGTGGTAGCAGAGTGGCCTATTGTTTGGCGTAGCCAAACGTGCGCTTTTCTCATGGTGAACCGGAACTCCTGCGGTACGACGGGTGCAGCTGCAATTGGATACCGCAGCGAAGGCACAGGAGTGACGGGGAAAAAGGCTTGCACCACTGGCCCAGGACGGCTTTGTAGTGCTTCACTGTATGTCATCACGTAGGCCGCCGGCTCCGGAGCTGGTGGCGGCTGAATAACTCGCCGGACATCATCCCGTACCATGTCCCGTATGGCTGCAACGCTGGCCTGTGGAGCTTCGAAGCGAAGTTTATCGAGTTCTTCGCGTACCAGGCTCTTCACAAGCTCTCGAAGCTCCTTAGTAGGTAGCGACGTAGGCGTACAGTGGTGAGCGGCTGCTGCACTCGCCTTACGACTGTAGTGCGCGCCAAGTTCCTGCAGAGAACGCTCCATTCTTGTTGCCTTGTTTGCAAAGTCGGCTACTGTTCTTGGCGGGTCGCGTACCAGTCCGGCAAACAATTGTTCTTTTACGCCGCGCATTAAGTAGCGTAACTTCTTGACCTCGGGCATAACAGGGTCGGCGCGATTGAAAAGTCGTATCCTGTCCTCAATGAACATGGCGACGCTCTCGTTCGGCTGCTGCGACCTCTAATACACGGCGATTTCAGCCTTCTTCTTTCTTTCGCTGGTGGTGCAAGTGGCTAAGAGCTCTCGGCGAAAAACTTCCCAGTTAGTGACGGAAGCTTCATGGTGCAAATACCAGTCTTCGCCGAGTCCTGTAGTGCAAAGTAGACATTCCGTAATTTGCGCGCGCCGTCACACTAGTTCAAAACCGCCACACGGTCGAAGCTGGCCAACCAGTCTTCGACGTCCCCAAACCTCTCACCGTGGAACGATTGGGGCGACCGAGGTGCGTGGAGGGCGAACGGTGGGGCATTCCCGGAATGATGACTTGCCTGGCTAGCCGTAGTGGACGTCATGGCCCTTGCCAATGTTGTGAGTTGGCCGAACTCGTGTTGTAGGCCTCGCAGGCGGCGGCTCGCCTTGTGGACTGGTGTTGTAGCAACGGGTTGACAACTGACATGAAAGGTGTCCTCGAGGTCAGCGTACATAGGCCGTCACCCAGCACCTCCACCAAATATGTCACCGAGAAACGGTTGACGTAGGCAGGGCTGGTTTACTTGCGTTACTTATACGCGTGAGGCGTTGTTGGGACGTGCAAGCAGCAGGCAGCACGAGAGATGAAGACGACAAAGCATCTAGCCTCGAGGTGGCTCAAGGCTTGCCAACAGCCAGGAAATGCAGTATAGCCGCGGTATGACGCCACTTAGTAGTGTGGCAAAATGCTAGAGTCCATTCGCCACGTGTTTATACGGGGGGCGCACCCGCCTAAGCCCAGCACTACTGACCGCGGTCGATGGTCTGAGATGCGCGAATTGCCCATGGGGTACTCGAGTCCATCACAGGAGGTGACCAACCACGCAAGCTCGAGGTGGGGGGGGGGGGGCGGGAGGGGGAAAAGAAACTTGTCCAGTTCACTGGCGGACTGTCCTCTTCCCCGGTAGACCCGAAGGTGTCGCCGTGCTCGGACACCAAAACGTCTCACATGCGAAACTGTGCACAGAGGTCCCGCAGCGACCGTGCGCCGGCGTAGGTGTGACCTCGCTCGGGGCCGCGCACATCTCCCGGGGGTCAAGCATACTATTAAAGTCGCCCGCCATATAAGTGGGGAAAGTAGCGATTCGAAAAACTGAGCAGAGTCGTTTCGCCGTGCCGGCGTGGCAAACCACGAACGCTCTGACACGTCTGCCCTTTAGCACGAAATGCACGGCCAGCGAGCAGCCGTCGACCCCCTGCGTGCAGTGTGCGCCACAGCTAAGGGACCTGTTCAGGAATACTACACCGACACCGCACGAAGGGGGGTGTTCTTCAGTGAAAAGACAGCGGGTGCGAGGAAGCGGTTCTTGAAGTCGATAACATCATGCCACGATTGGAAATTGCACTCTTGGAGGAAGAGAATGTCGATGATCTGAGCACGGACAAAGTGCATAACCTCCCTCTGCTTGTAGAGCGATCGAAATTCCTGAACATTCAGGGAGCGGAGAGGCGCAGCCGCCGTGCAATAAAAGCACATCGCCGACATTCAGCGAACAATCCTAAATGTCTCCGCCATTAGAAGTACATGCTGTTGGACTAGTTGGTTCATCATAAAGTTGAATGACGCAAGGGAACGAACACAGGAAGACACAGAGACAGAAAGAGCGCCTACTACCAACTGAGTTTATTGCTGAAAAACACCGCCTTTATACGCCAGTACATTATCGCCAACAGTGCTTTATCACAGCCAGGACAAGCTAGAAAGAGAAAATATATGTACCGAAAAAGATTACATTCATGCATAAAAGCCAGAGAATTGCTACTCACAGAACAAGGCACGAAAAATTTTCCGAACATATTAGCAAGATTAAATGACAAGATCTACACATGACAATCTAAAAAATCCAGTTCCACATGACCATCTAAAACATGACCACCTAAAAAATCCATAGGCAGCGTTCTACGGATTGCAGGTCTAAAGTTATCTATGAGATACCGCTCAAGTGTGGGCGGGTCTACATTGGTCAGACCGGCCGTTGTTTCAATTAGAGAGCGATTGAGCATAAACGAACAATAAAGGACAATGAAAGGCGAAATCTTCCTGATCACTGCAGATATTGCCAAGATTGCGGACCGATGCTGGAAGAGGCAAAGTTTATCGACAGAGGCAGAGAGCGACTTGAAAGGGAAGTTATAGAAGCATTTACCATACAGTATGGTGGGCACACGTGCATAAGCACTTCGTCGGTTAAACTCAGCTGAACCCGACCGCGTCGGCTGCTTTTTTATGAAGGAAAAACGTTAAGGCGCCCGAGTGCTGTGCTATGTCAGTGCGCGTTAAAGATCCCCAGTTGGTCGAAATTATTCCGCAGCCCTCCACTACGGCACCTCTTGTTCCTTTCTTCTTTCACCCCCTCCTTTATCCCTTCCTTTACTGGGCGGTTCAGGTGTCCAACGATATATGAGACAGATACTGCGCCATTTCCTTTCCCCCAAAACCAATTATTATTATTAAACTCAGCGGGTAGGAACTGGATTTTTTAGAAGTCATGTGTAGATCTTGTCATTTAATCTTGCTAGCATGTTCGTAAAATTGTTCATGCCTTGTTCTGCGAGTAGCAATTCTCTGGCGTTTATGCATAAATGTAATCTTTTCCTGTACATATATTATTTTCTTGTTAGCTTGTCCTGGCTGGGACAACCACTGGTGGCGATAATGTACTGGCGTATAAAGGTGGTGTTTTCCGCGACAAACTCAGTTGGTAGTAGGCGCTCTTTCTGTCTCTGTGTCTTCCTGTGTTCGTTCCCTTGACCCGGCTGCCCAACGGCTGCTAGTTGACTGGGCTTTGGAAGTCGCTGAGAAGCATCACCTTCCGGCCACGACACGCATCCAAGAGCTATCCCATCACTAGGATGTAACAATTAAGGCTTGCTCTACTTTATAAAGTTTTTCACCACCACCACCCTTGCGCCATTCAACTTTATGAAATTTCTATCGTGTAAGGGTCAGTGTTTTAACATAGGAAACCAATTATAATGCAACAGCATTTCTAAATAGCGAAGGACAAACTTTGGCAATCGTCCGGGCCAAATGTGGAGGTCGTCATCCTGTTGGCCACGCTCAGTAATTGTTGGAGATCAAATATTGTCCATATTGCCCAATGTGAAATTTCGGGGGTGTTCTGGGCCAAATTTTGGAAAAGACACGGGCCAAATTTGGAGGTGGCCATTGTGTCGGGCCCCCTCAATTATGGCTGCACATCGATTTCGCTCTAAATCGGCCAACGTCAACATTCTTGGGTGGGTGGGACAATTTTTGGGTGCGGCAAGGGCCAAATTTGGAGGTCACCATCGTGTAGGCCGCGGTCATATCCGGAAGCGGCTGGGCCAGTTTTAGAGGTAGCTGTGTGTCCTATTTTTTTGTAGTCAACATGGCATTGCTGTTGCTAGGAAACGGCACAAGAACGTTAGACCCAAGCGATGGTACTGTGGAAGAGCATCCGCCTCGCATTTGGCCTCGCATTCGGGAAGTGCTCGGTTCGATCGCCAGGGCTGCCGTGTACGCACCGGTTTTCTATTGGGTATAAGATTTTCCCCGGCCTGGTTCTCGGCTTTTCTGGAGTGAAATGCTCGAGAAAAGAGTGAATAGTGATCAGTGATAGTGATTCCTTCCGCCGTCAACCAACCCTCAATCCGCCTCATGCCGTAAGAGCCAATTTCTGGCCCTTTTTCTTTGGCGTACGTACCTGCAGCAATCAGTGCATGCCTACAATGGCCTTCAAGACGTAATGGTGCCGGCAGGTCGGAAGAGCAATTTGCCAACACAGCATGCTAAAAGAAGAATCAAAACTGAGGCTGGCACTGTCCGTACAGCTCTATAAGGCAAAAAACACGAGGAGGAGCAACCTAAGCTACAATATATTCCCAACCTGCAGCTGCTTCTACCTCAGGTAACGACTTCCCGCATGTGCTCTTAAATGGCTCTGGTCGCATGCAAGTCAACCATTGCAAACTGTTGGTAGCCATTATTAACTTTTCCCTTCAATTCAAGCGAAGAGCTAGCACTAATTGCAGAGCAATTTAAAATTCTTTTTACTTTGAATGCAGTGTAAGAAGGGGGCGGAGTAGGCAAGGGGAAAACTAAACTTTGCCAAACGGGAGCCCATCGTTGAACACATAGACTTTGGTGCCAGTCGCGTGCATATACAATAGGGAACACGTTTATGAAGAAAAATACAGACGGTCATGGTTCAGCATATATGCTGCTGAACGTGTGGAACTATTGACCCGCCCACCATCGTTATTGACTTAGTAGGCGTGCGTTCAACAAGTATGCTAAAGAAAGTAGTTAAATCGAAAATACGCGCGAAAGGATGTGTTGAATCTTCGCCTCTTTTTTTCTGGCATATCAATGCGCACCCAACCTCGTTTACCACACTTCACTTTCACACCCTCTCACCACTCAGCGCCAGCTCGCGTGAGGCCCTCATCCCATTGGCTACAGCTGGTGCGACGCTCCTCCGAACTAACCCGAGTTATTCCGCGCCTTCGCAGAAGACTCTTTCTTGGGTTTTACCCGTTAAGTAGTGTTTTCGCATGTAAACTCGTGGAGGTTCCATACATGTTAGCGTCCATTGTACCCTGTCTGCTCACGCGAACGAATCATCAACTCAGTAGTGAACACTGAATGCAGGCATTTCACGGTGCAAAGATATCCGTGGGCTGAGGTGGCAGTGCCAAGCTGCGCTTGTCACGTTTCGACGGGGGTACTAGGGATCTGAACCGTCAATAGTGATGAGGGCGTTTTGGACGCAAGAGGCCAGTGAGGTGTTGTGGAGAAAACATATTCAAGAACAACATTGTTCTGCCGAGGAAGCTTCAGGAAACGTTGCGTTCTGGCCATCGCTTATTCACTAGATCATAATTCATCACGCGCTAAGGACAAAGAAGAGCGTAGTTGCAGGAATTGCAGGTTCGATGTGCGCCCGTGTGCTGTGCGATGTCAATGCACGTTAAAGATCCCCAGGTGGTCGAAATTATTCCGGAGCCCTCCACTACGGCACCTCTCTCTTTCTTTCTTCTTTCACTCCCTCCGTTATCCCTTCCCTTACGGCGCGGTTCAGGTGTCCAACGATAAATGAGACAGATACTGCGCCATTTCCTTTCCCCCCCAAAAACCAATTATTATTATTATTATTTCGATGTGATCTTTTTCAGAGACGTGTCCAGTCCAGTCTCAATCTGATACCCGCCGCCATCGTCACGTTTCCGATCGTCGTGTCCACTGCGGCGGCAATTTTTTTTCTGCCTGGCTCTTCAGCGACCAAAGCACGACCACACTACCAGCCGCAGCCGAGAGGGCCGCCATTGAGGCCACCGGTTGGACCCACGTGAGGAAGTTAGGCAACCACTCCGCGGAATTCGTGGGCGGCCCAGAAAATGAGACTTTCCACCGCCGACGACCCCGAACCTTGGCGGGAGAGGTCTCGAGGCGGTCGCACCAAACGGTCGCTTCATTTATATTCAACATAACATAACAGGTTACCGCATTATGTACATTTTAACAGAAATTTTATTTTCATGCCTGGAATCTGTAAGCTTTCCCCAGACTTTCATTAGACCGCCACCCCTCTACAACCTAAGCTTGAAGATTATCGCCAGTAAATATATGCATGACAACCACAAAATGTTGTGGATTGTAGAGGGTTTCTGTTTGGCTGAAGCACTATGGGGGCCCCTAATATCAAGGTTGTTTTCGTTGCACTGAATTAAAGCGAAATCCCAGCACCCCGAAAATCATTCTTGTTCCTGGAAATAACATTTGAATACGTAATACTTTAATAAACTACTCCAAAGATGCTCTTTCTGGTAACTTTAAAGAGCCGATTCAGTTAAGAACTACCTTACAAACGCAGTCTTGTTTGAAATTTCTCGAAGTTTTGTGGTAAACCTATGGTATATCTCTTCTCAACCCAACTAATGTGAGCGTCATAAAACTCAATATATATAAAAATAACCGACTTAAGTGAGTTCGCTCTCGTATCCCTGTTTGCAGGGATTCCAGAGATACGCGGGGTTCATTTATGAACTGTATTTATTTATTTATTTATTTATTTATTTATTTATTTATTCAATACTGCCAGCCTCCACTTGGTGGCCAAGGCAGGAGCGGTACAAGGATACATCGTACATCGCGACAAAACAAAGCAAGTAAAAATGCGGATAAAGAAGCAAAAGCTAACACACAGGGTTTTATAGAAAGACAAAGAGCAAAGTTAAATGCACTCGGTTACCTAAAATACAAAAGAAAGCAAACAAAAGAGCATGAACGAATACACTGCGCTTAAAATGACGATATGACAGCAGATAAAAAAGACTTCTGGTCTGTCAAACGGACCACGTCACATGGAAGCCCGTTCCATTCCAATATCGCTCTTGGAAAAAAAAGAAAACCGATACGCTTCCGTTCGGCGCTGTGGCACCATGATTGTCAAATTGTGTTTATTGCGCGTTGGTCGTGAAGTGTTGTATGCCATGTAGGTCTCAAAATGAATGTTTGTTAAGTTATTAACAACCCCATGCAACATTTTTAGTCGGTGCAACTTGCGACGAGATTGAAGTGTCTGCAGTTCAGATTCCCTCAATAGATTAGTAACCGAAACGTGCCTTCCATATGCGTTGTAGATAAATCTAAGCGCCTTCCTTTGAACGCCTTCAATGCGCTGTACATCTACTTGGGTGTGCGGATCCCAAACCACATCTGCGTATTCCAGTAATGGCCGTACGAGTGCAGTGTAAGCTGCTAATTTAGTTTTAGATGTGCAGTGCTTTAGACGATTTCTTAACAGCCAAAGCCTGTTGGACGCCTTTGAGACTATATGCCCGATGTGCGAACTCCAACTCAAGTTGCTATTGAATACAACCCCCAAGTATTTGTATTCGTTTACGGGGGAGACAGCTGCACCGTTTATTGTGTATGTGTAATTAAGAGCGCACTTTTTACGCGTAAATGTCATTTTTGAGCACCTAGACGTGTTTAGTGACATTTGCCAGACTAGGCACCACCTTGAGACCTCTGAAAGGTAGTCATTCAGCACATATTGATCCTCCGCATTTTGAATAGGCAGATATACAACGCAGTCGTCAGCGAAAAAACGGCACCGTACAGGAGAGTCGAAGTTTAAGTCGTTTAAGTAAATAAGGAACAATAGTGGACCGAGAACAGAGCCCTGGGGTACTCCTGAGAGAACTGGAGCTGGCACAGAATTGGAACCTGAGATCTGGACGTACTGGTGCCGTTCAGAGAGGTAGGAATCTAGCCATTGAACAAGACGCTGATTTTGTAATAGATGTTTGAGCTTTATTATTAGATTACGGTGCGAAACGCGATCAAAGGCCTTCGCGAAGTCGAGAAATATTGCATCTACTTGCCCACCCTTATCAATGCACGCCAAAAGTTCATTGGTTGTGTGAATTAGTTGTGTTACGGTGGACAGGCCACGCCGAAACCCATGCTGGTTACTAGAAAAGAAGTTACTACTTTCTAGAAAAGAAATCAAGTGCTTGAAAATGAAATGCTTCATAACCTTACCCGAGGTACAAAGGAGTGAAACTGGCCTGTAGTTGTTTAGACAAAGTTTGTCACCCGATTTGTGGATAGGGACGACCTTTGCAGTCTTCCAGTCAGCCGGAACTTCTGAATTTAGAAGACTTTCATTGTAAATGATGACAAGATATTTCGCGCACCATTCTGCGTAGCGGGAGAGAAACGCATTTGGAATGCCATCGGGCCCAGGAAACTTCTTTTTGTCTAAACTGAGTAGAGCTGAAAAAACTCCTTCGACAGATATTTGCAGGTCTGGTAAGATAAGGCACGTGGATTGAAATTCAGGCTCCTGCCTACTGTCAGTAGAAAACACTGAAGAAAAGTAATTATTGAAAGCTGATGCAATGTCGTAAGGATCCTTACTTTCTCTGTTATTCAAACGAATTTTACTAACTGTATCCTTCTTCTTTGTTAAGTGTATCCAAAATTTGTGTGGGTCTGTGGTGAGAAAGTTATGCATTTTAACGTTAAAAAAGTGTACTTAGACTGTTTAATTTTCATGCGCAACTCTGTGCGTAGTGACTGTAGGGAAATGTGCCCTGTTTTAAA
Source organism: Amblyomma americanum (assembly GCA_030143305.2). NCBI lineage: Eukaryota > Metazoa > Arthropoda > Arachnida > Ixodida > Ixodidae > Amblyomma > Amblyomma americanum. The sequence continues at coordinate 82,946 of JARKHS020033527.1, forward strand.
TCGCTTGGATCCTAGACGCTTGATACGTCGCTTGAGCTGGAGCAGTTCGCGAGTAATCCAGGGACTACTGCGATTCATTTTTCTAAGTTTAGTCGGCACGTATCTTGTGATACATTTGTGTACAATAAACTTGAAGTGCACCCATAGGTCATTAACTTTCATGAGACCAGCCGCGTGTTTCTCAACGAATTCATCGTAGTCTTGTTCCAATAAATCTAAGATACTTTCGTCTAGGGCGTTGTTGAAGTCAAGAAATGGTTTTTTTAACTCAGGGACAGGCGGTCGCATCATGTTACTTTTGAAGAGTACAGCTTTGTGATCAGAAATGCCTGGTATGATTTCAACGGAGAAGCCAAGTTTTTCAATAGTATCGGTAACAAACACAAGGTCTAGAAGGGAGCTTGAACCTGATGCAGTACGTGTCGGCCCCTGCACGACCTGCTTTAAATTAATTGCAAAGGCGATATCAAGCAAAAGATCAGAATGTTGACATGAAGCTACAGTACGCAGAAGTTCCCAGTTGATTTTTGGTAAATTAAAGTCACCACACATCATTACATAAGCATATTTTTTACCATGTTCTAACAAAAATTCGTGCAGTCGTTCTAGAACCGAGACGTCTGCATCCGGGGGTCTATACACAGAACCAATAAAAATGTTCAAATTGTTAAACCGAAGCAATATCCAAACCATTTCGATGCCTGTATTATGAGGAATAACTGTGTAATCTAGTCCCTTTTTTATAGCTATGGCTACGCCCCCTCCCCGTCTGCTACGGTCGTGCCGTACTATCTCATGAGTGTTGGGTATTACTTCTGAATCAGGAATAGCTTCGTTCAACCAAGTCTCGGTTATGATTGTGATGTCAGCGTCGTGTGTGATAAGAAGACCTTCTAAGTCATCGCATTTATTCCATATGCTTCTGGCATTAATGTTCAACAAAGAAAAAGGGCCCGCAGTGGGGCGGACTTTGAGGCATTGGTTGGGTAACTTCACAGTCTGCGCATGTCTGTGATATTTGCGAGCGTCCGAACAGACTGGTCAGGGATCATTTACGGGCACTCTTTCCTCGAGAGTTTCGTCCCATCGGAACAGTTTTCCGTTGATCTTTATCTTGTCAAAAAAGAGCCCGACCTTCGCACCATTTGCTTTTTGCTGTTGGGCGCTGTTCCAAAGCTTCTTACGTATCGACTGAACCAGTGGCGAAAAGTCTTCCGAGATGACGTATTTCGTGTTTTTTAGCTTGCTGCAATTTTGAAGGATCCTTTCCTTGTCCCTTCCGTTCAACAGTTTAAAGATTAGTGGGCGGCATTTCTTTTCCGCAGGTCTTCCAAGTCTGTGAATTCGCTCGATAGCTACATTAGGCACCTTCAGTATGTCGTTGAGAATTTTTTCAGACACAATTGCCTCTAGGTCCGCGTGCTGCTCTTCATTATTTTCTGGCACACCGTAGACAATTAGATTATTTCTCCTGCTTCTGTTTTCTAAGTCGTCAACCTTACGAAGCAAAGTTTCCATAGTTTTTTGCATCTCGTCGACTCTCTGTGAATAAGGTGTAACAGTAGAAGTCAATCCGTCCAGTTTTCCCTCGATAGCAGCTATCCTGTTATTTGTTTCGCCAAGTTGTTGATGTACTGACTGCGTGGTTTGCTTTAGGACATTCAGTTCAGCCAGAATTTGTTTAAACATAGTTTCATTGCCAGGTCCAGGATTAAGTTCGACGTCACCACAAGAACAAAGCAAGTCCACGAAACAATGGTAAGTCGTCAAAAGCACTACGCTCAGGGGCCGTGGGCACGGCAGAAGCAAAAGAAAGGCATCATCGCTATGGTAAACGTGGACAGGACGCTTGTCCCTCACCTGGATAAGAAACAAGAAGGGGCTTGTAAGACGCATATTCCGAAGGAACTTTCCCCAGGGTGAGCGCTGCAAGCAGCTGGTGTCAGCTTCGACGTGCGCTTTGCCTTCACGCTAGCTTCGGTGTTCATTGGCAGCCATTGATAATGTCATCCAGATAGGCCTGTGCTTTGAGGGTCACGTATGCTAGGGTGCGTCAGCTGTTTACTGGGATCCAGAAGTGCTTGTAAAGGGCGGCAGTCGGGCCGGGACACGAACACTACAGCTGCCTTTGGTACCTATACACCCTCAGAACAGTGCATAACCTAGTTGGTTTTGTCTCATGCTTCATGTGGCACATAACCGCTGATAGCGTAGAATATTTATTATCTGTAATGTTAAACTTGTACGAAAATAAATTCTTTGGTGGCTGATGAAACCAATGACCAAAGAGGATCTGAACGCATAGAGTCACTTGGCGAAGAGGCAGGCTGTCCGGGGTGTGTGTCACCTGTCATAAGGGAGTAATTACTCTTCGGCATCCACCCGAGCGCAGCCATAAGGCTACAAAGAAAAGCTGTCTCAATGCGATCTAGGAGGAATTCGGAGCAGCCGTTTTTCGGACAGTAGCGTCACAGGTATCTTTATCACTTGTCACAAAGAATAACTTAAAAGCTTTCATCTCATGACAAAGGCTTTTTGTAACAGTGATAGTTTAAATATATTTACCCTGTAAAACACTATAAACTAAAGATAGGGCGCAAATTGAGCGATTTTTTTAGGGATCCGTATTGTTGTAGCACTCCGAGACGAACATTCAGAACAGACACAAAAGACGGGACGAAATGCTTCGGCCACCTGAATTCAATTTATTTGATGCACGCAATATATACGAAAAACGGCACATGTGCAGTCCAGGCCACTGTGCAAGAACAGACATACAAAAGGGCGCGTCATACAGGACCGTAAGTCTGGAAGCAACAGCAAGGTTCCGAGTGACGCGTGTCCTTTCGAAGCGCGTAGACAAGATAGTCAGGGAGATTATGGAATCTGCAGTAACAAGAAAGCGCGCTGATAGATGTTGAGCAAGGCATCGTTGCTGTTTCTCGACGCAGAGTTTGGCTGTCTTAAAAAAGCCTTACGTTTTAATTGCTTGTCGACTCGTGGTATTGTCTCACGTGTTCTTTTGCTTGTATGTTCTTGCAATATGGCTGAAATGTGTGTGTAAGGATTTTCGTATATATTATGTGCATCTAAAAACTTCATGTCCCAGTTTACCACATTTTTGAGGGAAGAATTGCGAGAGCATTTAGGTTGCCTCCTATGGCGTCTGCAATGAGTGTCTAATGTTGTTCTTGCGGTTTTGCTGTTAAGACACCGGTTAGAACATGTTGCGCTGCCCTAATAGGCTTTACATGAGTCATTACTTTTTTCAATGTTCAAGTACCTCGTATTGCGTTCTCTTATAAGATTATATTGATCCCATCCAATAATCCACTTTAATCCTTAATCCACCCGCTATTTACCACTAATACACCTGAATCCATTTTCTGGAGTGAGAGTGCTTGCAAAATTTTGTGGTTCCTCTGGAACTTTGGGAATGGTTCATATTTCAGATTTTCAGGGTCCTCAGAGTGTCAAATTTGGCGGTGCCCGATGGTTGGTCAACAGGTGGTTAGGTGGTATTGATGACTAGCCGAGCCTCTAAATTGCATTTATAGATTGCAGGGAGACTTCATACCACTACCTCCGCATTGGTGCAACTGTCAAGCGATGCGCACTGCTCGGCAAGGTAGGTGTTTCAAACACAGCCACTGGTGAGTCTTGTGAGAACCAGGTCACTTTTCCCGATGTCGCTTAAGTGTAATGCACAATGCCAAGGTGGACAGAAGGCAACTGCATTGAAGTTCGCAGCGGTGCACAGTTTGCTCATGGTCCAGTGGGCAGGCTGCCACCTGCCACGGTGGGCAGGTAGTGATGAAGTCACAAATTCACGTTACCTCCCTCGACCAATCAGACATTTCGTGAGCTAGAAGGCGCCAAATTTTTTTGACAACCAAAATGTTATCACGTTCATAAAATTTGTTCCTTTGACTGGTTGCCCCGCCGCGGTGGCTCAGTGGTTACGGCGCTCGACTACTGATCCGGAGTTCCCGGGTTCGAACCCGACCGCGGCGGCTGCGTTTTTATGGAGGAAAAACGCTAAGGCGCCCGTGTGCTGTGCGATGTCAATGCACGTTAAAGATCCCCAGGTGGTCGAAATTATTCCGGAGCCCTCCACCACGGCACCTCTTCTTCCTTTCTTCTTTCACTCCGTCCTTTATCCCTTCCCTTACGGCGCGGTTCATGTGTCCAACGATATATGAGACAGATACTGCGCCATTTCCTTCCCCCCCCCCCCCAAAAAAAAACAACCAGTTGACTGTGAGGAGCTCGTTCTGTCCTTGCTTCTTCTACGTGCCTTCCTTAGGAATCCCGCGAATGCGCCTCCAAAAACCGGTCGCACCATCTCGCGTGACCGGCAGCGCCGCGGCGCCTTAATGAACGGCGGTGAAAAATAAAAATCGATATCTCATCGCGCAAGACAGCTACAGGTGAGCTTTCTGACTGAAGTGCTAAATGGTTCCTAAAGTTTCTATTACCGAGATTCATCACTGTGGTTTCAAAATTTTGTTTGCCGTGCGCAACGAATTTTGATCGCATGGAGCCTATGACGAACTCACGAAAAATACAACACTTGACCTCACTTCATCAGTCGTCGTTCCCCTAATTTAGAGTATATCGGCGAGCTGTGCTAGATCTAGGTAGAAAATGTCCCTTATTATTATATTATTATTAAATAAATATAAACTACTCTACAATCGAATGGAGCAGAAGCTTTCGTAGGAGGTTTTTCTATGCATCATGCATCCTCAGCATCGGCAAAAAACGTGTGGCGCCCTCTCTGAGTGTGTTTGGCTAGGTGCACCGTTAGGCTTTGGCTGGCTGCTTTGGGGAGGTCTGTCTTGCCGTATGATTGCGAGTTTTTAATATTAAGTAAGTACCCCCGTCAAAGTGAGGCTACAACCATGTGCTGATTAAAAAAATGAACGCAGAATGCCTGAGCCAATCCAGGATATGCAAGTCCAAAGCTATAGGTTTTCTTTTTGTTCATTGGCGTTGGCGTTCACGTTCTAGACGACGATGATTTTAGAGAAAGAATGGCGCGTAACAGACTCCCTGGGACAGTGGATGCCTATAAATAATAAATAAATTGGTTTTGGGGGAAAGGAATTGGCTCAGTATCTGTCTCATATCGGCGGACGCCTGAACTGCACCGTAAGGGAAGAGATATGGGAGGGAGTGAAAGAAGAAAGGAAGAAAGAGGTGCCGTAGTGGAGGGCAACGGAATAATTTCGACCACCTGGGGTCTTTAACGTGCGCTGTCATCGCACAGCACACGGGCGCCTTAGCGTTTCGCCTCCATCCAAACCCCTCAATCGCGTACTTGGCGGTGGTAAGAGAGAGAGAGAGAGATGTGGTCTGCATGCATTAGCGCTGACAACGCTGAGGAAGACACGCGCCACTGCAGCAATAGGCGGCAGCGTTCACTGTGTGACCAACCTCCCGCAATCAAACATCATCTGCCACCTGCCAGGGTGGCAGCTGTGGAGCAACGGCGCAGCGACGGCGAAGACTGGGCTCGACGGCGCGGCAGTCACGTGATGCGTTGCTGTGGCAGCGGCGCAGCTACGACGTTGAAGTTCAAACTGCAGCCCACGGCGTAATCGGCGCCGCTAAGCCAGTAAAACTTTCGCTTTAAAAAGCATGTGCCCTCTATGAGGTATATAGAGCAGCGCAATGGAGTTTCTTTTCTTTGACAGGTAGATTTATTAAGGCAAGCGCATATTCTGACTGCATGGGCATGAGTGATAGTGGATATGCGGGCGCATTAACAATACAAAGCAATGAAACTTCCAGGTATTTGTGTTCAAATAGCGCACGGTTTTTGCACTGTGCATTGCACATATTAAAATCATGTAAGATTAATACGCTTTAGCGCGCATGTTAATAGCCTCAATAGCAGTTAACTTTTGGAAAGTTCCGGTGATGCGGTGAAGGTGCGAGGTGAATGTATTAGGTACTGCAGTTTTCAATGTGCCAAACCTGGTGCTGCATTGCATGCTTGTTTCACTCATTCATTCCACGCAGTTGGTAATTTGTCCACCGCGGCCAGGTTCGAACCCGACCGCGGCGGCTGCGTTCTTATGGAGGCAAAACGCTAAGCGCCTGTGTGCTGCGCGATGTCAGTCAACGTTAAATGTCCCCATTTGGTAGAAATTATTCCGGAGCCTTCCGCTACGGCACTTCTTTCTTCCTTTTTTCGTTCACTGCCGCCTCTATCCCTTTCCTTACGGCGCGGTTAGCGTGTCCGCAGTTATATGAGACAGATACTGCGCCGTTTCCTTTCCCCAAAAACCAGTTATCATTCGTATTATTGTAACAACTCACAGTGTCGTAGTTAGCAGCATTTCTTCTAGTTTGGTAAAGTGCATCCTTGTTATTCAATCGTTCGCCGTCGGTAAGGCCTTTACCATCGCCGTAATCGCTGCTAATTTCTGCAGTAATGTCAAAGATGTATGTAGACTATGAAACGATAGAGAAGACCCCTAAAACCACAGTTAAATGATTAGGACATAAGTCTGCTGCAGTTCCATTTTGAGGGAAACAGCAGGTCTTGAGAAGGAAAAGCGACGAAAAGCGTGAATCGTCCACCACCCGCTTCCTCTACGTTTTTCCACTTTCCCTCAGAAAGTTAGCTGGAATCGAGTTCTGTCGCAATCATGTAAACGCGGCTATATATAAAGCTTTTAATCAAATAAGCAATCCAGAGTCAAATCCTAGTTAAATTTTAGGATCTCAAGTTAAATGAGAAATGAACGCCAACGGAATAAGTTTTTCTGGGATAACACGAACCCGTCGCGGTGGCACAGTGGTTAGAGCGCTCGGCCACAGATCCGGAGTTCCCGGATTCGAACCCGACTGCGGCGGCTGCGTTTTTATGGAGGCAAAACGCTAAGGCGCCCGTGTGCTGTGCGATGTCAGTGCACGTTAAAGATCCTCAGGTGGTCGAAATTATTCCGGAGCCCTCCACTACGGCACCTCTTTCTTCCTTTGTCCTTTCACTTCCTGCTTTATCCCTTCTCTTATGGCGCGGTTCAGGTGTGCAAATATATACGAGACAGATACTGCGCCATTTCCTTTCCCCAAAAACCAAGTAATAATATTATGGGATAACATGACGTTCCCAAACTGGCTCTCTTCTTTTTCAAGCCTGCAGCTGGGCGCTCCGCCCCGGCCACTTTCGCAAAGTGCCGCTTGGACGGTTCATTAACGGCAGGACGCTACCTGCGCGTGGCCTTGAACAACAGTGAATTTACATTTGCTGTAAATGCATGCAACAAGGACTAGGCACTCGCGCGCTGGCGGCGCGAACTTGTTACGTTGTAAGAGCGGTTTATTGTAGACATGAGAGGGCGGGCGGCCTAACCGCTGCATAAAACTGACCCAGCAGCGGTAGCACCAGTACTGACTTCCAGAGCGAGCTGAAGCTCTCCAACGCGTGCGGCAGCCGGTCGCCGAGGCCGGCCGAACCTGTTCATCGTCGTCGATGATGGTGCACTGCCGTATTCTTCATTGCAACTGCCCCGGCGACCCGAGGGAGCCATCCTGGTGACTCAGGGCGAAGAGAGGACAAGAGGGTCGTAGTACGGCTTTAGCCGGCTGACATGAACAATTTCGCGGCCCCGACCCCGGTGATCCGAAGAGGGGGTCACAGGCTCGACGGTATAGTTCATAGGTGACATGTGCTCCAAGGCACGGCAAGGGCCGAGGTACTTAACTGGAAACTTGTAGGCAGTCGGCACAGACAACCAGACGAACGAGTCAGTGCGAGAGTCATGGGCGGACTGGCCGTGGTCCCTCCCATGTGTGCGGAGGCCTTGAGTGGTACTCGTAAATGAGCGAGCCAGCTGGCGGCACTGCTCGGCATGACGGGCAACGTCAGAGAGAAAAGTGCATTCCGGGCTGTCGGGATGGTATGGAAGGATGGTATCCAGGAGACAAGAAGGTTCACGGCCATATTAAAGAAAGAGCGGAGGAAAACCGGTTGTGGCTTGAGAGGCAGTATTGTAAGCATTAGTGACGAATGGATGTACTTGATCCCAATTGTAGCCGTCGGAGGAAATGCACACCGCAAGCATGTCTCCAAGAGTCCGGTTGAAGCGTTCAGTGAGGTGGTTCGTTTGGGGATGGTAGGCAATGATCTTGCGATGAACGCTGTGGCACGCATCCAGTAGCTCGTGAACGACGTCAGATAAGAAAACACGGCCGCGGTTGCTGAGAAGTTCCCGAGGGGGGCCGTGACGCATGATGAAATGATGGAGGAGGAAGGATGCGACGTCGCGAGCACTAGCAGAGGGCAGTGCTGCCGTCTCCGCATACGTAGTGAGGTGGTCCACGCCAACTATAATCCAACGATTCTCCTTAGGTGTGGACGGCAGCAGACCATACATATCGATGCCCACACGACCGAATGGGCGAGCTGGCCAAGGCAAAGGCTGTAACGGGCTGGGGGAGGGTCGAGGAGCAGTCTTGCACTGCTGACAGGCAATGCAGGAGCGCATATAATGGCGGACCAAATTTTAAAATACACGCCAGTAGTATCGCTGGCGCAGACGTTCGTAAGTTTTCAGCAATCCTGAATGAGCGATTTGTGGGTCGAATGGTGATGCGCACAAACGTCAGAGCGAAGCTGGCCAGGAATAACCAAGAGCCATTTGCGGCCATCCGGGTGATAGTTGCGGCGATACAGTAGAGAGTCGCGAATCACGAAATGAGAAGCTTGACGACGAAGAGCTCGAGGTAACGAAGCCGTAGTCAGCGCATTGAGGGCATCTAGGAGCGAAGAAATCTATGAATCTCGACGCTGTTCCATGGGGTGGTCCGTGGTAGTGAGCCCGGCCAGCGCCGACGCCGACAAGGACGAAAAGGGCGTAGGAGATGGCAGAGGTGAGCGCGACAAGGCGTCAGCATCGGAATGTTTTCGGCCCGACCGATATACGACGTTAATGGCGTGTTCCTGGAGGCGAAGGGCCCAGCGGATGAGGCGTCCAGAAGGGTCTTTGAGGGTAGCCAACCGGCAGAAGGCATAGTGGTCAGTAATGACGTCGATGGGGCGGCCACAAAGGTAAGGACGAAATTTTGTGAGTGCCCACACTATGGCGAGGCACTCCTTTTCTCTAACGGTGTAATTAGATTCGGCTTTCGTGAGCGTACGACTGGTGTAAGCAACAACGTATTCGGAAAAGCCGGCCTTACGCTGAGCAAGGACGGCTCCAAGGCTTACGCCGCTAGCGTCGGTGTGCAACTCGGCTGGCGCACTTGGGTCGCAATGGCGCGGGATCGGCGGTGAAGTCAGAAGACGACGGAGGGTAGCGAAAGCAGCGTCGCAGGTTGAGTTCCAAGCAGACAGATCGGTGGGCCCATTCAGGAGCTTTGTAAGCAGGGCGATGATAGAGGCGAAGTTGCGCACAAGGCGGCAAAAACATGAGCACAGGCCCACGAAACTTCGGAGCTCCTTAACAGAAGTCGGTTTGGGAATGTTTGTGACAGCATGAAGCTTCTCCGGATTGGGCAGGATGCCATCTTTGGAGACGACATGGTCGAGTATGGTCAGATGGCGGGCACCAAATCAACATTTCTTGAGGTTGAGGTTGAGCTGGAGGCCAGCATCGATGAGACAGCACACTATCTTGTGCAAGGGCTCGAGATGTGTCGAAAAATCATGCGAAAGAACGACAACATCGTCTAAATAGCATAGGCAAATGTGTCATTTGAGGCCACGCAAAATGTGGTCAATCAAGCGCCCAAACTTTACGGGAGCGTTATAGACGGCGAATGCATCACGTTGAATTCATAGAGGCAGTAATGGGCGACAAAAGTTGTTTTCGGGTGGTCAGATTTAGCCATGGGGACTTGCCAATAGCCGGAACGGAGATCGAGGGAGAAGAACTCGGCTCCTTGCAAACAGTGGAGGACATCACGGGTTAGTGGGTTGACGTCTTTACGCGTAATTGTGTTTAGGCGACGATAATCAACACAGAACCGAATCGAACCATCCTTCTTTTTGACGAGCACGACGTGCGAAGACCACGGACTAGAAGAGGACTAGACAACGCCGCGGTGGAGCATGTCGTCAACCTGTTCAGCGATGACGTGGCGCTTTGGAGGCGACACATGGAAGGGGCGCTGGTGGAGAGGGGCATGAGGACCTGTAATAATGCGGTGAAAGACGGTGGGCACGCGGCCCAAAGTTGTCTGGCGATCGAAGGAAGACCGGTACTTGTGAAGCAGGGCAAGTAGCTTCTCGCGGTGAGCTGGGTGGAGGTCGCTGGCCACTGAACGCTGAAAAATTTTCTAGAAGAGCGGGTCGGAGACAGCACTAGGCGGTGTGAGGGCGGCGACGGAGGTACCACCGCAAAGAGTTTCATCCTCGAAGGGCATGAGAAGGTCAAAGTGTCCAATGTGTCCCAGACATTATCCACTGAGCAAGGTGAACTGCTAGGGCGAGGGATTCGAGACGACGAGTTCGGTGGACGGCGAATGAAAGAGGTAGTTGTCTAGAAGCAAGGACGGGCGAAAGCGCGAAGAGCACAGTCTCGCTGACCCAGTGGTGGCGGACACGGGAACGAGCACGACACTGGCGGGGGGGAACATTGGTGTCCGCGCCAGCAACAAGTTTGGTACCAGAGCAAGACGGCGGGTCGTAGGTGAGCGTATCAGGGAGCACAGAGAATGCCACATGAGCACGGGCGCAGTGTATGACGGCATGATGGCGGGATAGAAAATCCCATTCAAGGATGAGGTCATGGGAGCAAGAACTGAGTACTAACAATTCGACGACATACAAAACGTCCGCGATATGGACACGGGCTGTGCAAGCAACGGAAGGAGGAACAGTCTCGGCGCTAGAGGTGCAAAGAGATTGTCCCGAATGTGTGGTGGTGACGTGCGCCAAAGGTTGTGAGCAGCCGCAGCTGGGTGGTGTCGGGGAGCAACAGACACAGGCAGTGGTGCGGTAATGTAGGTCAGGGCCTGTAGCTGCGATTTCTCACGAAGTCGGACAGCCGAAAAGCTGGACTAGCCCGTGACCGCAGTGATACTCTGAATCGCTTCTGACGAAGTGCCTTAGTTTTGAACTTGACGCTGGCCAGAGCGCACGATCCTTGAGTCGAACTCCCTTGGGAGTGAAACAGGAAAAACCATTGCAGGCTGAGTTGTTCGAAACTGGGTTTGCCCCTGAAGGGGCGCAGCGGGGTTCGCGAAGCCTACTACAAACACACACCCCTGAAGAAGCCGGACGCCGGGCCGGGTGTGGCTTGTACCCATTTTTACCGGTGGGTGGCCGGCGCTGGGTTCCGAACCAACCAGGCATGGGGGTAGGAGGCATCGCAACGGTGGCACCGTAGCCCAAAGGTGCAGCAGCGGGAGCCGGCTGCATCTCGAGAAGGCTGACTTGAGAAGCTACGGGAACCGGCTGCAGAAGAGCTGGAAGTGCATCGGCTATCTTCTGGGCGATCGTGTGCCGCAACTCAGGAGTCAGGACCGGGGGCGAAGAGTGTGTGCCCGAGAGGAACGAAAGCTTCCGGGCCACCTGAATGCGTACGAAGTATTTGATTTGACCCAACAGGTCACTGTTGACAGCCAGGATGATATGGACTCGCCGGGCACGACGGATGAGAGACGAGCGCCAAGGCGTAGCTTGCGCAACTCATCATAGCCCTGGCAGGGGTTGTACACTGAAGCGAAGGAAGTTGGACGTTTAGCCGCCAGCATGTGGAAAGCGTCGTCGTCAATTCCCTTCATAATATTCATGATCTTGTCGCACCTACCCAAAGTGAAGAGAGGTTCACTGTAGAGCTTAAAATGCTGGCGGCGTAACCGTTGCACAAAACTGACCCAACAGCGGCGGCACCAGTACGGACTTCCAGAGCGAGCTTGAGCTCTCCAACACGCGCGGCAGCCGGTCGCCGAGGCTGGCCGAACCTCTTCATCGTCGTCAATGGTGGCGCACTGTCTTCTCCGTTATTGAACTTTATGTATTTTGTAATTAGTATGCAAAGCTCTCCCCATCTTTTCTCACGGTCGCTGTCCTCCAAACTTCTCCCTATCCTTTCCCTCTGCTTATAATAAGCTTTATCACCTACTACTACTTCTTGTGTGACAGCGCGTGTGTTGCAGATGCTTTTTCAAGCCCACATATTGCCTACAGGCGCGTCACGGAACAGAAACAGTGGACGATGAGGGAGCGGCTCCAGGAAACCATTTACATTCTCCTGCGCCTTTTAAATTTGCCGTTACTGAAGTAAGAGCCTCCTGCGCAGGTTTGGCTCGTCTCCAGAAGAGTGGTTCTGTCGAACTAAATCCTGTGGCCACATGCATACAAGGGCTGAGCCACCGCGCTTCGCTCTCCGTTGATTTGTCTGACATAAGCTTTGTGCTGCTTCACACTCTCAATCATATTAAATTTGTGTACACGAACCCGAAGCGTCGGGCCCAGTCAGGAATTGGGCTGAGCAGGTCAACCCAACTTGACGACTCGCGCCCCTACTAAAGCTTCTCCACCGGCCGTCGGCTGCTTAGGCAACCGCGTCCGTACTTCAAGTACGCCTCCCAAGCCCTCAGCCGCTTCGGCGGCCACGCAGTCTTCTACGCCTACGGGGAGAACTTCTTCGGGCTGTCGCCGTGAGCTACAGCTGCGACGGCCTGTGTTCCTGCAACCCACCAGCAGCCAGCACAGCGGATACCGACGGCGTCGGCTCGCCCAACACCTCAGCGCCTACTGTGCTGTATCCTGGACCTAGAGGGGCTTCCCTGAGGACGTATTCCGAGTTTGTGCCGTAATAAAAACAACATAATCTGTCGCAGAGGCCACACCTTATTGGTCGAAAGGCCGAAAGGGGATGCCGGTTTTGGTTGCGACTGCGAACGGCGGCAGGATGTCACTGCGTTGCGGCTGCCGCAGCGCATGGTTCGCTTTGTGTTTTACGTCACCGGCTCACTTTCGTCGACACATTTCGCTGCATCCGAACCACCTCATCCGCTTCCGACGTATCAAACTATCAGGCGTGGCCTCTGTGCCAGATGATGACACTTTTTGTTGTGGCACAGACTCGGAGTACGGACCCTGCCATCGCTCACTCGCCCCGGACACACTGGTGTGCGTGCGGCATCTTCTCCCCGCTAACCAATGCGGTCACTAGCGATACCACCACGTCACTGCCCTGCACCAGCGTCCAGCGGCCCTCCCAGCCTCGCATGCAGCATTTCTGAGATTACCATCGAACTTCGTGGCGCCGGCTGCCCGATGTCACTTCGGCGCCCACTTGTGTGTACAGAACCTGTATGAGCAGTTGGGGACGGCTGTATGCAGTGTCCCCCGCTGCACGGCTGCCCTTCAGCAGTTTCCTGCGCTCCTCACCTGCTTCCGCCTGGATTCTTCTACGTGGCAGCCACCTGCGGACAACCATCGTCCTCCTGCAGTCCTCGCTGCATTCCTGGATAGCTTTGCAGCTGATGGGAGGCCACCTGCTTGCCTCAATCAAGACCTCAACGCGTGCGCCACTCCCAGAGCGCGACGGCTCATCCCCCCTTACTAGAGCTGCAGCTGATGCTGTTACTGAGGCTGACCTGCTGCCTGCTGATCGCGATGAGCCAGCTGCCTCTCGCGAGCCCTAGACTACGAGAATTGCAGCGACAACGGCGACAATGACTCCCACATCCCCTCCCACGTCCCACTTCTCTTGCCCCTGGACGCGAAGATTTATCCCACGAATTGGGAAACATAACCCACGTCCAGTATCCACTGCCTAAAATATCCCTAAGGTTACAAAACCACAAGAACATCAGGGCAGGCTCAAGTTGAGGCGACCTACCTGTTGTGGCCAAGTTGACTGGACCCGATCGTTCTCCTCCCGACTGGACTCGGAGCGCGTTTACATCAACGTTGGTTTGCATGAACATAGTAAGCGGCTTTCGACCCGACAACTCTACTGAGAGTTCGGCCGAGGGCCGCGGTGAACAGCCGGCCAAATTTAGCGGCGACGATGTGCTTCATTTTGTGACGAGGTACCTGGAGTTTGCCTTGCTGAGCAAGCTAGCCCAGTGTACCGTAAAAACTGCTATCGAAAAAAACAATCGCACATGCCGCACGTATTCGAAGCCTCGCTCGAGGAGGTAGCGTCCAAACCGCTTAATCCAAGCCAAGGTTTATGTACAGTAAAGGTAGAACTGAACATTACGACACTGCCAGTGAGCAGGCTGAACAGACGAAAGACGGACGAGTACAAATGCACTCCACTATGGTTCTGTTTAGCGGCAGAGGGCTTGGTGCAAAAAACCCGCAGCCCTACCCTGCCCTTCGATGTGCGCAACTTTTAGTACCGCAACGGTGTATTTTATATTAGCCAAATAAACCTTCTAAATAATGACCCCTTTAGGTGCTGAGGCCCTGAGCTGGTGCTCCAATTTACATCTAACACACTGGCGAACCGAGCTTGAAAGCATGCAGGTATCGTACGTGTATCGTATTCTCGGGTCTTTCGTTACATCGGACACAACTTACAGGCTGCACTTTTTTTTATTATCCATGTGTCCATCCTCATTCCCGTCGCAGCGGGCCTTTCTCGCATCGATTTCACTTGCCACAACTGCGCCGCTAATAATTGTGGCTGTGTGTACTTCACAGTAGCACCAGAAAAAATTGGCTGGTTGAATTGCGAAAGCTAGGTTAGCTTTTGCCTTAGAATTTAACTCTTACGAAGGAGTAGAGCAACAAGATTCAGATATAGACTTTTCGTCGGTAACTTCCATGGGGAGAGTGTTCAACCAACGCGTAGAGCATCGCAATATATCCGAGTGAAGCCGCCACGGAGCGAGCGCAAGGAGAGGAGGTCGTCATACCAACGGAGAGACCACCTGTTAGGCGCGGCGCCGGCTGGGGGCCACGGCACAGGCGACGAGCGGCTCCGTTTTAGCTGCGGCGGGGAGCAAGCTTTGAAATTAATTGTTCCGAAGCAGTAGAGCAACTAGATTCAGATATAGACTCTTCGTCGGTAACTTCCATGGCGAGACTGATCAACCAACGCGTAGCGCACCGCTATATATCCCAGTGAAGCCGCCACGGAGCGAGCGCAAGGCGAGGAGGTGGTCATATCAACGGATAGACCACCTGTTAGGCGACGAGCGGCTCCCTTCTGGCTGCGGCGGGGAGCAAGCTGACGTCACGCGTCGTCATAGCAACGGAGAGAGCTGACGTCACACCACCTGACAAGCGCAGCGCCTGCTCTGGCGTACGGCATACGCGACGGGCTGTTTGACCTGGCGTAGTATTGCTTTCGCAATAAAAGACAAAACAGCCATCTTACCAGAAAGAATGCGTGCTATGTTCGTGCAGCGACAAAGCATGCCTGAGGAAGTACCGAGCTTTCTGCGACGGTGCGGCTCGCGGGCGCGACGGGCAACGAACTGCGCTCCTGCCTGACTGCCCTGGTCATCGCTATAAGCTTTCGCATCGAAGCTGCAGTGGGCGACATTTCAGATGTTGCCCACGCTATAATAAAAGGCCTTTTCTTGATATCACTGTGCTGTCAAAAGCATATTCTCATGGTTAAATTAAAACGATGTAAACTTCCGCGACGCCTTCAGCAGCGGATCTAGCGGACGGCGGGCCAGAGGCAGATGCGACGCGTTTGGAGGAAGTTATTACTTCTACCAGCAAATCTGTATTTATCAGTGATCCTCAAAAATTATATATCTTGCACAGTTCTGTATCCCAGGGTTTATTGTTTACAGCAATAACATATTTAATCTCATTTTTCAGATGCCGGCAGGCTGGAATCAGGATGGACGGCCGGCATACATTCTTGGCTCCATGTATGTTGCGTTCGCACCAGAAAAGGCAAAACAGGATTGCAATCAGGAAGCTAACATGCCTGCGTTACAGCGCCCGCGGGCGCGCCGCGGGACGAGCTGCACTGCTTCCTGGCTGCACTGGCTGCCCTGGGGCCAGACCCTGCGACGGTTCCGTTCGGGAACTGGTTCCTTTCGTCGCTCCTAATTGGCCGGTTGCCGTCATGTCCGGCGTGACGCGCAACTTCCGGAGGAGGGTCCGCGTTTTTCGTTTACGTCACGGGGCGGGGCCACGAAACCGAAAGGAACCGTTTCGGCGGCCGAGACAGGAACCGCGGACGGACGGTTCGTTTCGGGGCGAACCGCTTGTCAACAAATATGGCGGCGCCCGTGACGCCGTTCCTTTTCGCAGCACTTTGCGGCCGCGATCGACAGAGGCGACATGAAGAGCCGGACGACGCATTTGCCATGCCGGAGGAGGATTTTCGCCGGCACTTGCGGCTGACCAAGGCACTTGCGCGCAGGCTGTGCGCTGATTTGGAACGAGATATTGGGACGGAGGGGTCGACCGGGCTGACGACAGAAGCGAAAGTGCTCTGTGCGCTTCGCTTCTTTGCGACAGGGAGCTTCCAGACATCTGTCGGCAGCGAAGTCAACATTCTGCTCCCGCAGTCCTTGGCCAGCCGCAGCATTCACGCTGTGGCCAAGGCCATCACCCGCGTTGACAAGCGCAAAGGGTGGGTGTCCTTTCCTTCGACTCCTCGCGGGGTTGTGGGCTGCGTCGATGGGACGCTGATTGCTATCAGCGCTCCGACGGGCCTCAGCCCGGGCGAAACTCAGGGTTTCATGACCAGGAAAGGCTACTATGCCCTCAACACGATGGCGGTGTAAGTGCTGTTCACGTCTGTATTCATATATGCGTCCAGAATGGTATTCGAGATTCGCAAGTAGCAACAGCCCGCGTGGCCTGCACGCATACGAATGCTTCAAGTTCCCATTGTTTGCGCACACAAGCAGAAAGTTGCGTAGCAGAGAATGATAGGAGACATATACTGTGCTACGAATTTAGTGTACGTATATGTTTAACCAATCGCCGCCTATAGCGGCGAGAGAAATCATTTATACTGAGTGTTGTGCATGAATCGCTCAATATCAAATAGATACTGCAAGAATCTTTATATTTATGTGTTTCGTTCTGCATAAGGATATGTTATGTCTGCAGCTATAAACCACAGGACACCCAGGGAGGGTGTTCTAATTAAATTTGTATTGGCAATATCTCTGTCATTGAGCACTCAGCAAGGCTAGTGCATGCATCGTTTGCTATTTAAGTAGTTATGACCTCATTACAGCATTGCACGGGGAAGCTTTGAATGAACAGCCAATTAAGTTTGCTTTAAAAGGTGGACCTGACAGTACACTGCATTATATATAAATTGCAGTGCACATTATAGGCAGTTTTTTGGAGGTAGTAATTACCTCCTGCATGTGTCGATCTTCATGCTACATTTGTAACTTTTCGTAGGTCTGTGATGCCAATGCCAAAATTCTGGCCATTGACCCGCGTCGTCTAGGCTCCAGCCACGACTCATTTGGCTGGAAGTATTCTACGCTTCGCCGTCGGATCTCGGAGGAGGGGCTGCTTGGTCCCACGGAGTTTTTGCTTGGTGAGTCTTTACGTGACACAGGCGAGCACACTTATTGATCATGCCCGTTTTTCTTTCTGCAGGGGATAGCGGCTACCCATTGGAGCCATGGCTAATGACTCCAGTGGCAGGGCATCCCAGTTTACAAACACCTCAAGGGCAGTGCAACCATGCCCATTCCTCAATGAGATCGCTTGTGGAGCGCTGTACTGGGGTGCTGAAAAGTAGGTTTCGGTGCCTGCAATGATACCGAACTCTGCATTACTGCCACAAGCGTGCTGCTACCATAATAGCAGCATGCGCAGCGCTCCACAACTTCTGCCTCGAAGAGGGTGGGGCTGTTGACAGTTCGTGGAGCAGCGACGACGACAATAGCAGCGATGATGACGACAGCAGCTCAGGGGACCAGCAGGAAGACGGCACTACTGCAGAAGGTGTGCAGCCACCATGTTCTAGCCGCTCAACCCTTAGGAAAGGAAAGGAGGTGCGCAGCCGCCTCGTGCGCCTCTTTTCTGTGACGCTTGCCCAACACACTGCACATCTCAGGCGAGTACGTCGGCAGTTAAGGAGGCAGCTGGCCAGGCAGCGACGACACCCGTCACAGTAATGCCTACAGCAGTTTAGATAACAGTATTAATAATTACATGATAATGGACAAGACACAGGAGAAAAGATACAACACAGTGCTCTGTTGTATCCTTACTGCAGTGTCGAGTTGATCACACTATAATTATGGAATACCATCACCGACACGCCGAAAAACTAGTCTTGAGATGAGTTTGTTTTTAGCCTCATCTTAATGCAGTAAAGAGAATGTTATGTCTTTCTTCCGAGTAGGTAAGATTTTAATTCATAAAGCCATTTGCTATAGCCTAACAAAATATGGGTCATTAACAGTTTCTATTACTCATAAATTATTCAGAAATGCTAGCACAACTTAAATGGACAAGGTATGCTGTGTTGTGGGGGCTTAATGAGCTGAAGCTGCACATGGGCTAGGCGAGCCATCGTAGCGGAGTGCTCCAAATTAATTTTGACCTACTAGAATTTTTTAACGTACTACACTCACATCACACATTGTGATCGTCATCAGCCTGACTATGCCCACTGTAGGGCAAATGTCCCTCGCATATTTCTCCAATTAACCCGATCTTGTTCCAGCTTCTGCCACTTTAACCCCACAAACTTCCTAATCTAATCCGGCCATGTAGCTTCGTGCCCCCCGCTACGCTTGCCTTCTTTTGGAATCCACTCTGCTACTCTTAACGATCATTGGTTACCTTAACAAAATCGCACAGCACACAGTAATCAGTATACAGTTGGCACAATGCTGCAAACGTGGGCTTAAGGTGTCCTAAAATATTTCTTAGACATGAAACCCAGACAACATGATCGCCTTGAGGTCTTAGGAAAACTTTGGTAAAAGCATGGTAATTTGGGCACAAAAAGAACGACACAAGAAAAAGAACATGACACGACAAGCACCAATAATAACTGATTTTATTGAGTGGTTGAGATTTACAATTATGAGAGAATATAAAGTGACTGAAGCAGCAATGAGGTTAGTTAACTTGAACACTTTTTTGTCTTCAATTGTTTGTCTTGTTTTAAGTAGACTTGCAAATGTAACCGTGTTTTCATATCCTGTCACCTTTTTTCCCCCTTTGACCTCGATATGCTCATGAGTCACTGCATTACACTATTAACCATGTGTGTCATACTCGGGCACAGTCATGCAAGGCTTGAACTGGCCTGTTTGTGTTATAAATCATTTTTTTGTGATAATGAACATTATTATTACATTCTTTATCACAACAAATTATTTTGTGATTTGTGTATGTGTGCTTTTATTTCTTTTGCCTCCCTACGTATTACGATATTAATCTTGGTGCTGTTATGATCTAAAATTTTATGGGACCCAGAAGCTTGTTAAGCTCGTCCGAGGATTTCGTCTTGGCGTCCTCTATCACAACAGAGGTTGTACTGTCAAGGTAAAAGGTCACTACGTGAAGCTGCAGCCTTGTAAAACTGGCTGGCAATCCATGACAGGACGCATGGCTGTCAGTACATGGAATATATCCCAGTTACTGCGATTCCACTCATGTAGAAACCTATGCAAAGTACACTTTGTGAATTCCGTGAAGCAAAAATAATGTACTCAGCCATGCAATAATGAAGCAGTGCAAACAAGGAAACTATGAGACACACGGAAAAATGCAATTTGATTCACTGCGGTAGTGAACATATGGAACAAGACACATCCATGTTTTTCTTTGAAATTTCCTGCAGCTGTTAAGCTGAAATGAGTCTGAACCCAAGAATTTCATTTTTTATATGCTTGGGCGAGCTCTAGATCTATGTGAGCGGCTTGCGTTGCACCGCATGCATTCCAAATATGGTAAAGATGCTTAACTTTATCTTCTCTAAGCCTGTTTTTTTGCCCCACCCCTACTATAATGCCCACAAGAATACTCCAAGCATCTGAATAAAAAAATAAATGTTCCTCTTCCACTGCAACAGCCAAATGTTATTTTTTCTTGCTCTTGTAATGAGATCTAACAAAACTTTGATTTACGTCATTTCCTTAATCAATTCATTAATTCATTATTTATTTAATTTTCTCACTATAGAGTGAAAACAGGAGCCAAGGGAAAAGCCATTCAAGCACGGCTTGAGTTGTCCTTGGCCCCACTTATCAGGCAGTGGCAGCAGCGAGAAATGCACAAAAAGCAATGTCCATGACGCAGCTTGCTCGGGCAGCATAGAGCAAAATATACAACAATAAAAATGAAATCTTAGCAAGTGGCACAAACATTATACTTATGAAAATAAACTACATCACACTGCACCAATTGAGCGCATATCACATGGCATATTACATGGAAACCCTTAGGGGATGCAAATCTATTCCACCTTGGGGGATTCCCTTATGCACAGAACCAGTATAGGATAACGATAATTTCTGGGATACATAGTTGCATATTAAGACAAATAAGGCAAATAAGGTAAGGCATACTAATGGGGGTCGTATTAACAGGGCACAATTGTGTGGATAACGCCGATAATTTCTGGGATACATAGTTGCATATTAAGGCAAATAAGGTAATGGGTGGTCGTATTAGCAAGGAACAATTGTGTGGTAAGTAAAATAAAATAGCACAGTAGAATGAGGAGAAGGTAATCATTCTGGGTGGGCATCATTATGAAATTATAACAGTGTCTGACTACGGTAGCAGTAGAGTAAAATGAAATTAATGCAATCATTGTTCATTACACATGACTAAAAATTATTGCACTGTACACGGATGAAATCTGGGGTGTGTATAAAAAGAAAATGAACAAAGATACTCTTTGTAAATACACATCATTACAAAATGATTGCAGTGTCTGCCTGACAAGATATAGGTAAATAAAATGAATGAATTTTAGCCGGTACGGTCAGCGTCTGCGAAAACATTACGTTCCTTCTGTTCTCAACCAGTTACCTAAGGAAATGTTTTCTGCTAACTCTAAAAAAATAGTGAAAGCTTGCCTTGACAAATTACGTTCTTAGCTCCAGCATTCTGACTTGATGTTGTTGTTATTAGCCTATCAAAAGATGGCACATACCCACCCTGGGGGATCGGCCAAGAATCGGGTTTCTATTCACCTGAACACAGTTAACAAAAAGGAAAAGCACGTTGGTGCGCAACACCGGTGAATACTTCCTCAAGAACAGAAAAGGAATGAGAGTTTTGTTTTCAAAATTATAAGAATAACAAAGAGAGGGATTAAATAATAATGATTAGGTCAAAATGTAATAACTGGTAGAAAAAAAAAATTTTGGAACACTTAGCCTGGCAGTCGGTGAGATTCTATCAGGAAATTTAGAACAGCGGTACAAACAGATCTGTGGCTGAACCCAAATGTGGTGGCGCCAAATGATAGCAAAATCGGGCTGCTCAAACAAAGGCCAAGATGCTGCAAGGGCTCCTCCAGCAACCTTTTTCTCAGAGAGTTGAATCGGCGACAATACAGCCAAAAATGTTCTATAGATTCAGGCTCACGGCAAAATGCACAAAGGGGAGAGAGCGCCAAACCCGACTTGTGTAAATAAAAATTTAGAGGGGGGATGCGGTAGCGCAGCCTCGTCAGTGATACTTCAAGCTTCCGAGAGCAACAAATTTTCCTGTTCCAATAAAATAAAGGTGCTCATAATCCGCCGATGTTAAAAGTGTTGTGTCTTGCGTGCTTATAAACGCACGTCGCCGAAATCTATATGCTGTAATATAGGCTGTAGCCGGGATGATTGGCAACACGGGGCCGCTGAGGGAAGCCTTTGCGAGATTGTCAGCAATCTCATTTACTGTCACACTGCTGTGACCGGGAACCCATACTAAATGAACAAGGCTCAAATGCTGAGGAAATAGAGATATGGTCACTTGAGGTGCCGCTATCAACAGTCGACGAATTTGTTCCGCCAATTCCAGGACTAATGAACGTGAATCTAAAACAGATTGTGTGTGTGAGCGAAGATAAGTGGCCGATTCTGAATTTAAGCACATAAGGTTGTGTTCAGAAACCCAGCCGCAAAGGCGCTTGCCGCAAGTATTAGTCCTAAAACCCAACGACACATGGTGAGAATTAAAGTCCCCAGCCACGAGAACTGGGTTTTTACAGTTAGCGAGTAACAAGTCCAGAGGTCTAACATCCTGGACTCCATTGGGGAAATAACAATTTGCTATTGAAAATGGAGAGCACCCAGGAAGTACAAAGTCCAGTGCCAAAATCTCACAGGCAGGAGACATTTTTTGAAAAGATACCATAGCCCTGTGGCAAAATTTTGAAGAGACTAAAGTTAGTAAACCCCCTCCTCTAGACTGGCGATCTAGGTGAAATGAACGGTAATTTTTGATATTGTCACATAGTGGTGACGGCAGTCGAAGGAGCGAAGACTGAAAAAAGGTCTTCTAAAAGAAAACTGTTTATTGGGCCGAATTGCGCGCTCAATGGACTGGACCACTCGGCGGCGGCGAAGCGACAAGCGTGCTCAGCGGTCGTCGAACAGAATGCCCGCCGCTGTCGGCCGTGCTCAATTTAAAGCTGATAGCGAACATTCGAGATAAAGGGCGCAAAGTTACTAGAACATTCCGGAACAACGTAGAATAAGCTTTGCCTGGCTGCGATCAATCGAGATAAATCTAGTCGCGTCTTGCGTCGCAAACAAAGCGATAAGGTGGTGTCGCGGCAGATTTGAAAAACGAACAAACACTGCAAATATTGGCGGCTTTACTCCCCTCTCAAAGAAGCATCGACCTCATGCATTAAAACAAATAATGCGACTAGTAAGAGAAAATAACGGATCTTGCGAAAATAGAGCATGGAAATGCAGCGGCCTTTAGCGCGCATAATACGGCTTCAGACGGACTACATGGACAACTTCTGGTCGTACGCGGCGTCGCTGGGATGCTGTCATTGCGTCAGGGATGACTTCATAATCCAGTTCACCCAGCCGACGAAGAACCTTGTACGGGCCGAAATAGCGGCGCAAAAGCTTTTCACTCAATCCACGGCGGCGAATGGGCGTCCACACCCAGACTTGGTCTCCTTGCTTGTATTCCGCGTTGCGTCTTCGTAGGTTGTAGCGTCTGGCGTCGGACCGCTGCTGATCTTTGATCCGTAATCGGGCAAGCCTTCGAGCTTCTTCTGCGCGTTGAATGTAGGCGGCAACGTCGACGTTCTCTTCTTTTGTAACGTTGGGCAGCATGGCGTCTAGCGTGGTCGTGGCATCCCTGCCATGGACGAGCCTAAAAGGCGTCATCTGGGTGGTCTCCTGCACTGCGGTGTTGTAGGCGAAGACGACGTAAGGTAGGATGACATCCCAGGTTTTATGTTCGGCATCGACATACATAGCGAGCATATCGGCGATGGTTTTGTTCAGGCGCTCGGTCAGTCCGTTGGTCTGCGGATGGTATGCAGTTGTCCTCCGGTGGCTGGTTTGGCTGTAGCGCAGGATGGCTTGCGTGAGTTCCGCCGTAAATGCTGTTCCTCTGTCCGTGATGAGCACATCGGGGGCGCCGTGTCGAAGAAGAATGCACTCCACGAAAAATTTGGCCACTTCTGCTGCTGTTCCGTTCGGTAGGGCTTTCGCCTCAGCGTAGCGGGTCAGGTAGTCGGTCGCTATGATGATCCACTTATTTCCAGATGTTGACGTTGGAAAAGGGCCAAGCAAGTCCATGCCAATCTGCTGAAAGGGTCTTGCGGGAGGTTCAATGGGGTTCAGATATCCTGCTGGTCGTGTGGGAGGAGTCTTTCGTCGCTGACAATCTCGGCATGTTTTCACGTAGTGTGCGACATCGGCAGACAGTCGGGGCCAGTAATACTTGTCTTGAATGCGGCGGAGGGTGCGAGTAAACCCGAGATGTCCAGCTGTCGGCTCGTCGTGTGAAGCCTGTAGAACTTCTTCGCGGAGACAAGTAGGTACAACAAGGAGGTAGGCTGTTTTGTTCGCTGTAAAGTTCTTCACAAGGACCTCATTCTGCACAGAGAAAGAAGACAGTCCTCGCTTGAATGAAGCGGGGGGTGAAGAAACTTTGCCTTCCAGGTACTCGGTGAGGCCTTTTAGGTTGGGGTCCAAGCGTTGCTGCTGAGCAAAAGAGCTTGCGCTGATGGGTCCCAGGAAGGCGTCCTCATCGTCGTCCAGCGGCGGTGCATCTACAGAGGCTCGTGAGAGGCAATCGGCGTCAGTGTGCTTGCGTCCGGACATGTAAACGACGGTGACGTCAAACTCTTATGC
The DNA here is from genome assembly GCA_030143305.2 of Amblyomma americanum. Classification (NCBI taxonomy): domain Eukaryota; kingdom Metazoa; phylum Arthropoda; class Arachnida; order Ixodida; family Ixodidae; genus Amblyomma; species Amblyomma americanum. The sequence continues at coordinate 107,153 of JARKHS020033527.1, forward strand.
TACCTAAGGCATCAAGACTGCCAGAACCGAGACCCTTGTTAGGCTATTTGCAGACAAGGTAAAGGAAATGAGGGGCCCGTTTGACAAACTTGTGAACGGAGCCAACAGCCACCGGAACCAAGGTGCATAGGGGAATGTTATTTTTGTATTGTGTTGTGTTTATAAGTGGGATAATGTTTCTTGAATTAATAAATTGGTTAAAGAAAATTACTTACAAAGCAGCAGAGAAAACAACCATGCCGCTGGTGGGATCTGAACCCACGACCTCCGAATATCGAATCCGATGCTCTTACCAACTAAGCTACAGCGTAGGCTGTCCAATCTGCTGCTCTCGTGGGTATTTATGTTTATTGGGTGTAAGCGAACCTTCAGTGTGTTCACCAGCGCCACCCTCAACCATAGCGGCGGACGTAGCACGTCCTGTAATACAGCGAGCGTGACGTGGAACGACATCTAACGGCGTGGGCGGAAACTGCACTCTAAAAAAAAGAGTGCGATTTTAGTCTTTTTGGGGGTAAACTACTTGTCGCTGAGCTAACACCTTTAGGAGGGTAATGTTACGCTATTTGCTCCAGACTAAAGTTTTAGTCCACGACAAACAATATAAACGTTACACTCTCTCTAGCGTAAAGTTACACTTTGAAAGGCAGTGCAAGTTTACGCTGCCGAAGACTATAGTTGCACCTTTTCAGGAAGACTATGTTTTAGTCTACGACAGTATAAACGTTACACTCTCTCCAGCATAAAGTTACACTTTGAAAGGCAGTGCAAGTTTACGCTGCCGAAGACTATAGTTGCACCTTTTCAGGAAGACTATGTTTTAGTCTACGACAGTGTAAACGTTGACACTCTCTCTAGTGTAAAGTTACGTCTTCAAAGGCAGTGTAAGTTTATGCTGCCCAAGATTATAGTTACATCTTTTCAGGAAGACTATATTTTAGTCCAAAGGGGTTAACTCCTACTCCCACAGCAGCGTAAATTTATGCCATCAATACCAGTGCAATGTTAGGCTGTCTAGGAGTATTGATACATTTTTGAGAACGAGTATGTTTTATTCCAGACAGCATAACTTACTTCCACAGCAGCATAAAGCTTTGCTGCTATAGGTTATATTTCTCTCCTGAATGCAATGGCTGGCCTTCTAATCATGCAGAGTAGTGGTGCAATGTGTACACAAGAAGCAGGCATGTATAATGTGTAGTAGTTGCGTGTTTTGGTTTAGGCGCAGTGCAATAACTGAACAAGATTTTTCACAACTGAAAAGAAAACATACCACATATGGGCTTTATTTTAAATAAGGTTACAGCCAAACAGCTCACAAGTCCACCTATTTCTTATCCTGGAGGACCAGACAGCAGGAGAGACCTGGGCAGCAGATAATACACACGCACTTAATACACTTAGACAACACATAAAGAGGCATAGAAGGACGAGAGATTTTGTAGACAGTAACTTAAATGTACTGAAGTTTTTCAGTTACAAAATTCATGAAACAATCTGTGCTCAAGTGTTTACATGAAAACAAGAAAGAAATAAACCAGCGCAAAAAAAAATTTAGTTCTCACAATTCCTTGTTTCCAGAAAAAGTAAGGCAGATAGGTCCATGTGCCACAGCATTGTGCCAAATTAAGGTTCCATCACAAAATGGCATCAACCGCTACAAGTAGGTGAAAACCATTTCATGCTCTGAGGCTATTAGATGTGCGAACCAAAACCTTAACTAGGGCTATATAATGTAGCAATGGCACTGTCTCAAGAAGAGCATTTTCCGATGCCTCTATGTACCATAACCTCCTTGCAATAGCTACACAGAATTTAATTTAATCATTTAGGATGACAGCTAAATGGGAGCTTCTGCATTGCAAATATAATATGGTGCATGAGCATGTGTGCCATGAAAACACAAAAGTGATATGAGTTCCATCAGAGCATGCTACAGTCAGAAACAACTCAAGAACAAAGCAGCAGATGCCTCTCAAAAAAGGCCCTTCAACCAATGGCACTGACAGCTTCTGATGTCATGGTTAGTCTGATTTAAGCCCTGGTTTATCCCGCTTCATCTGCCACCCCATGGCGATGTCACACTAGCAGGTCTAAGGAGATTAACCAGAACACTGTGAGAATCGATCGAAGCCATTGGTTGGAGGGCATTCTTTAACGAGCATTTGCCTCCTCGTTCTTGGGTTATATCCAACTAGAGGCTGCAAAAAAAAGGAGGTAGTGACGAGCCAGATCACGATAAATCAGCATCAAATGGCAATCAGCGGCCTTCTTTTGGTGCGCTTGCCACACTAAAGAACATGTGCATATAACTGGGCCGGTATCAGCAGTCAAATGACTGCACAAGAGGATTTACCCCGTCTTAGTGCCACCACGTAGCTAGTTTACTTTGATGTTGCAGTGCTGTGTTACTCCAGTTTTGTACACCACATAAAAAATCAGCATTATGATGAATTTTTTGTAGTGCACTTTCTTGCTCAGTGAGCCCACACTTGGAACTCCACCTCAACGAGGGTTAAGGCCTTCAGTTGATAATGCCTGCACTGACCTACTGTTCAATGTTAGTACAAAGCACGTGGGCCTAATCTATATGCAGCCGGGCTGGAGCTTTAGCAAATGTGATAGGGTGGGTGCACTCAATGAGGGCAGGCTATACAAAGCTACTGCTCTCACTTTTTATTTTTTGTAACTTTGACTGCAATATTTGTTATTCTCTGGCACTTGCAGTCAGTCGCACTTGTCACTGTCACAACCAAGGTACTATGTGTCTCCTTGCAGTGATGACTTTAAAGTAACAGAGCGAAAGCTTTGGTTTACCAGAAACACAGGGCTTTTTGGGGAAAAAAATTTTTGACTGGTATTATGACTGAGCAGAAATAAAATTCAAACGCAAATAACAACGTCAAGAGATAGAAGCACTGTGGGAACATTCTTCATAATCAGGAAAGCTAAGTGTGAAAGAAGTCACAGTTCACCCAAAACATCATCCCTTGACTCTGTCAATGATGGTTCATTCCAAGCCAAACATCCCCGAGTTAATCTCAACCATATCCGATTTGTTCAAAAAAATTAATGTAAAATTTTTGCATTGTGTGAAATTTAAGCCAGATGGCAAAAAAATTTAATCATGAGGTGAGCGCTGTTTCAACAATTAGAAAACGTGTGAAACCGGCATCACTCTATGATCGATCGAAAATCGAGATTTTTAGAAGATACACGACAAATGTTTTAATGAGATTTGCAAAGATTCTGGCTTTTGATATGATTCAGATCTTGTATTTTTAAACGGTATAATTATTTTTTAATTTAAATAAAATGTAAAAATTCCACTATGGCACTTATAAAAATATCAACTCCTTTTTGGAAATTAAGAAAAAGCCATCTTGCTTTCTTAGATGTCTATTACCCATAAGAAATGTTACAGCTCATGCAACTGAATGAGTCGAAGTGATAAAATGCTGAATTTGCATAAAAGTGCGTTTGGGACCATAAAAACTCGTTCATTTCACTCTGAGGTTGTCAAAATAAAAATACTACCCGCGATGGCAAGTTTAGTAGAACAATTTATTGCATTTCACTTCTGAAGTTTTAATCGAGGTGAATTTTGTTTAAAGTGAGAATAAAATTTTTGAAGTAGAGCTCGTCTGCCGTGAACTGCGTCGTCTATTTGCGCCTCTTTAACACAAAGCACAGCACAGCCCTCAGAACATTGTGTACACGAACTGATAATTGTGGGAAAAGATTTTCTTTGTGCTGCCGGAGTGGCACTTGCACCAGTGAGATTGTTATTCAGTTTGTTCACGCCACACTAAGCCACTGTTGTCAGAGACATGACAGACATAACAGGCAACACTGCGGGTGTAGTGTGTTCACAAAACCATTTTACTCCACCACATATCATCTGTTCTTCTCAAAGCCTCGCTGAGTGTTTGAATGAAAACAAAGCGGTATAAAATGAACTGGCATCACTGAAAACCGTGATAAAAGCAGTGAGGCGCTTAGTGTTCTGTACTTCTGGATATAATTTTCACTGAGTGAGGACTACTTTTTAGGCACAGAAGGTGTATATGCGATTCGCCCAATGAGATGCATACCATATCAGCACATGTCATTTTTACTTCTCGAAGTCTCGAGCCGCAGGACAAAAATGTGGCAAGAGGTAAAACGAAGGGCAGGAGGCAGTAATTCACGGTAATTGAGATTTAATGCACAAATTATGCATGGTGTCACACAGTGCTTGTATGGTAAACTACATTTTGGGCACGGACTTGACATTTGCAAAAAGGCGTGCTAGCTTTGGCAGCGTTGCTTGCTATGCAAGAAAAAAGTATACAGAATTCAAGGAGGAGGCGACTGCATGCCGATGCCAGGGTTGCAGCATGTTTGACCACTCGAGAGCAAGGCAACTCAACTCGATCGGACAGTGCCAGCGCCAGCGTGTCTCGCGTTACCAGAAGCCATGGTGAGGACTTCGTACCGTCACGTGCGCTCCGGGGCACATGCTTTCCATGATCTTATTTGGACATAAAAAGGACTGGTGTTACGATAGTGCCAGGTGGTCGTTTCTTCCTTGTGGCTCAAGCGAGACAGCACACTGAAAGCCATATTTTTGCTACTCTTGGCTGCCTTATGTCATAGCGGGTTCGTTTGAACTTCAAAAGCGAAAAAAAAATCGCATATTGTATACTACCCGCCGAATGCCACGCGATACCTGCTTTCGCTCCAGCCCTAAACATGCACTACAGTGAGCTAGGGTAAACTGAAATGGCTAGTGGATATAAATGTGTCATGACAGGTGCTGTGTTACTCGATGAAGCGTTAAGAGATGACGCAACTTGTAGCACGAGAGCTCGACTTTAAAAATCTTTTTCTCGCTTTGAACAAAAACCACCTCAATTAAAACTTCCGAAATGAAAGCCAATAAATTGTTCTACTAAACCCGCCATCGTCTGTATTTTGACTTCGACCACCTCAAGGTGCAATAAAAAAAGTGTTTACTTATGTTCCGAAACACGTTTATCCTACTTAAGTATTTTAATTCACTTCGACGCATTCAGTTTCATCTGCTGTAACAACTTTTATTAGTAATAGAAATCTACGTAGGCAAGAAGGCCATTCTGAGGAAGTTGATATTTTCTTAAATGTCAAAATAGTAAATTTTTAAATTTTATTTAAACTTAAAACTACTTATACCGTACAAAAATACACGATCTGAATCATATCACTAACCAGAATATGTGCAAATGTCATTACAAAATTTGTGCAGTGTTTTCTAAAAATTTGGATTTTTCATCATTATTGAGCAGTGTCTGCTTTCACGCCTTTCAGAAATGTTCAAACTGACATCACCTCACAAACTTTTTTTGGCAAAATTATTTTAGCTTAGATAACGCACACTGGGACCAGCTTGAATGAATTTTCATCAACAAACTGGAGATGGTAGAGCGCAATATGTGGGGCATTTGGAGTGCAGTGACGGATTCATAAATCTCACTCCTACCCAGTCATGCTTATTAGAATCTAATTAGTGTCCTTGGTACACTCTCTGGCTCTTTCTTGGCGCATAATTGTTTGTATGGCAGCCAGAACCAATTTAGGACTGAAGTAATTGAATTTTGATATTTCCTAATGTTTGATTCACACTCGTGATCCAAATACTCGATTCAAGCTCCTGACATACACACCCAAAAGGCTGGATGTCACCATTCTCAAGTGAATAACAGTGTAGCAAAGCCTCTGCTATCCCTGCCAAAAATTAACTGTAGACACGCACAGTTGCTAACCCGGCTGGCCATGGTAACACTTGTATTTTGTTGTTTGGTCATCGCTAGTTTACAAAAGCTTCACTTTTGGTGAGAGTGGTCTCATTGTGTTTAGAATTACATAGACTTGATACATGTAAACTTGAATCCATTGTATGTGTCCCTATAATGCTTAAGTGAACATTTTCACAATCACAAAGGCATAAAAAGCAGAAGGATCCAATATTCATAAACTGCGAATGACAGAACACAAAGTTTTTAGTCTCTATGTGCAGAATATTAGTTCACACTGCTATGAGTTCATATTGTTACGGTGCGGGATGCCACGGGGTGGCCACGGGCACGCCCAGAGAAATATAGCAGCAGTACGGAGGAGAGCCGGCGAAGCACGACCGGCGGCGGCCAAGCTTTCTCGTTCTATCTCCCTCGTGCTAGAGCCGCGCGCTCGCCGCTCGCGCTCGCTCTCCGCCTCTTCTTTTATTCCCGTATCACCTTTCCACAGGGGGGGGGGGGGGGGGGAGAAGTCAGGCCGTGCTTTGATGCAGGGTTTCCTGGGGCGATGCAATGTGGGCTCGCAGATAGGAAATGGTCACACTCTTCGTTGAATTCGAAGTGTGTGAGCTGGGCGAAGGTGTCTTGAAGTCGCCGAAGAAGGTCCCACACCGGTTAGGCTAACTTCAGGGAGTTTTATGCATATTGAGCGGCGATCCGTTTATGGGACTGCATTGCGTGGGGAAGGCATGGAGCCAGCAGGCGACGACGGCACTGATGAGGACCCGGTAGCTAAGTCGGAGTCACCGCAGGCGCCGTAGACATATCGCTTCATGTTTGAAACATGCTCTGGGAAAATGTGGTGCTTCGTAAGCTGTAAGCGCTTTTAGCTTTTCAGGGTCGGGACGGATGCCATGCCGGCTCACAACGTGACCCAAGTACGTCACCTCCGCGAAACCGAAGAAACATTTTTTTGGTTTTAAGCGAAGCCCAGCAGAGGTAAGGGCTTCGAGGACGAGTTTGAGGCGTCTCTGGTGTTCTTCAAATGTAGCCGCGTAGACAATTACGTCATCCAGGTAGACCAACGCCATAGTCCACTTCAAATGGCCTAAGACTCGGTCCATGAGACGCTGGAAGGTGGCTGGAGCGTTCGAGAGACCGAAGGGCATACGGTTGAACTGGTAAAGGCCGTCGGGAGTCACGAAAGCCGTCTTTTCCGCATCATCGGGGTGAACAGGCACCTGCCAGTAGCCCGAGAGCAGATCTAGCGTGGAAAAATAACGGGCCCCCTTCAGGCGGTCAAGCGCATCGTCGAGGCGAGGCAGCGGGTACACGTCGCAATTAGTAATAGCATTTAGCTTCCGATAGTCAACGCAGAAGCGGAGTGTTCCATCCTTCTTGCGCACAAGGACGACAGGGGAGGACCAAGGACTACAAGAAGGGGCAATGATTCCCTGGTCAAGCATGTCGCACACGTGCTGCTGGATGACTCTCCGTTCGGCTGGCGCTACACGGCGAGGTTGGTGATGAACGGGCCCGCGGTTTTCGGTGTTGATCCGGTGTTGAGCCCAGGAAGTGCACCCGAGTTCACCGGCGCTGAGAGCAAGACAACTGCGATGCTCGAGCAGCAAGGTCTTCAGAGAGGCGAGCTCCGCGCAGGTCAGGCTGGGTCCAAAGTTAAATTCTTCCCATGATAGGATCGCCGGCGCTGGAGGGTGGCGAGGCGGGGCTTCAGGTTGCAGAGACGCCACTGGTGACCCGGGTCCAAAACTGAGGCTGTACCCAATTGCGTGCCGGGAGTCAGCGCGAGAGGTACGCTGCTGATGTTGAGTAGAAATACGTGGGCCTCTCCTTTGAGCACAGGCAGAAGGCTTCGAGGGGAGGTCATCTGACGGGCTGGAGCTGAACACCGGATGGGTTCGAACAGCACGTCTGCTGTGACCGGACTGTCAAGCTTGGCATACACCCACGTTGCCGCACCCGGTGGCAGGGTCACGGCGGACGCCACGGTCACGGTAGTGACGTCGAACGGCTTGACTCGACACGGCCACTTCGTCGCGAGGTCACGCAGAGATGCTGAGGCACGCTTGGTCGCCGACACCAGGGACTGCCACAGGGCGACACCGAGGCTGGAAACCCGGCTAAGCCAGCCCGGCCCACAGAGAGTTCGGCTCGCCCGTGGTTTGGTTCTAGTAAAATTAAGGACGACTCCGGCTTGCTGGCACCACCCGCACCCGAGGACCACTGGCCAAATAGGGCTGTCTGCGACAACAAACTCGGTGGAGATGGTATTTCCGAGTGCTGTCAGGTTGACGACGACACGTCCGACTTGCTCCACAGGGGTGCCGTTAAAAGCTAAGAGCCGGGTTTTGGCGGCTGGCAGAAGCAGGTGGGGCGCGTTAGCAACAAACGATTTGTGCAGTACATTGACAGCCGCTCCAGTGTCAACCAAGGCCTTTACGTGCCGGTCAAGCAGGGCGACGTCGACGAGCACGTAAGGAGCATCAGTGGTAATCGGAGCCGACGAAAGGAGGGGACGCGGAGAACGAAGGAGTGTGGGGACGGACTTTATTCGGTGGAACGGTGCCCCCGGAGTTCCGCCAAATCGTTTCCCGACGTTGGAGGGCCGGCACAGTCCCTCGCGTAGTGTCGCCGCAGGCCGCAGCGGAAGCAGGTCATGCGGACGTCGTTACGCAGGCGTCGGATAGAGGCCGCAGTTGGGGCTGCGGACCGAGGAGCCTGCACCCGGACGCTGCGCTCGGCAGACGGTGGCGACCCCCGCGTGGCCAGCAAAGTCAATTCCGCCTCGATGGCGAGCGCCATGGCGGCGCGGACGGAATCAGGACGGCCAGAGCGGACCAAGCGCTGCACCTCGGGGAGTCGGATGGCGTCGACAAACGCCTCGGTGCCGACCAGGGCCAAGGCATTCTGAGGCGCTCCCGGCAGCGACTGCAGAGCCAGGCGCTCAATGGCGGCGGCGAGGTCCTGGTACGTCTCCCCGGGCTCTTGACGGCGGGCTCGCAGGCGGTGGTACTGCACACGGGGTTGACCTGAGGCACCATAGTGGTCGGCGAGGAGGCCCGCCAGAACAGTGTAAGAGCCCAGCTGGTCGGGCGGCACGTTCTGCAGCAGCTCGGTGGCGCGGCCCCTCAGTTTTGCAACGAGCATCCATGCCTTCATTTGCTCGTCCTAGCCTCTCGCCGCCGCAATACCGTCCAGCTGGATGCGGTAAGCATCCCACGAGATGGTGCCGTCAAATGTGGGCAATTCCACAACGTCCAACGAACACTGCGGCGAGGACGCACCCGCGCCGAGCACGCCATTGGCGGCCACGACCGCAGGCCCAGCGACGGCAGAGCCGTAAACAGCGGCGGCGGGGACGCCCAAAGGCACCTGACCTGTGCTCGGCTCGGCTGGCACCAGGCGACGGAGTTCGCGCCGGAGAGCTTCCATCTCCCCAGCCTGGGCAGTCAGACGGGCCTCCCATGCGTCCATCCGTTGGGTGACTGTATCCAGGAGGCGCTCAACACCGGCGTCCGGCTGCTGCGAAGAGCCGAGCCCCTCCGAGCGCCTAGGTCTAGCGGCGCCGGCCGCCGCGTCGTCGGCGCTATCGGCTGATGGTGGACTCCTGTCGTCTGGCACGTCGGGTGCTTGATTCTGGGAGCGGGTGAGCGGCATGATCCCACCGCTGCCACCAAAATGTTACGGTGTGGGATGCCACGGGGTGGCCACGGGCCCGCCCAGAGAAATATAGCAGCAGTACGGAGGAGAGCCGGCGAAGCACGACCGGCGGCGGCCAAGCTTTCTCGTTCTATCTCCCTCGTGCTAGAGCCGCGCGCTCGCCGCTCGCGCTCGCGCTCCGCGTCTTCTTTTATTCCCGTATCAATATCCTCCATCAGACCACGGTATTATGGGAGTACATTACAGGACCGAGAAAAATTACAGGGAATAAGTAACTGGTACTGCTACTGCAAACTTTCCATTAGCTGTTTCAAGCTGGCAATGCAAGCCTGTGCTCTAATGCATATTCTGCTGACATAGCAACAACAGTAACAATAGTTTTTCAGTCACTATGACCACAGGGAAGGGCTGCTGGGCTGTGTATTCCAATGAGCATTTCACAAAGGCACCATCTACAATAAATCGGCAAGCAGAAATCTTCACATGCAAACATCCAAATATTTCTCATTTCAAAAGCAAAGTGTTGAGTGTTAATGACATCTAATAAGTTCAGAAATCTGTAAGAAAGTTCCAAATGATGCACTCACTGAAGAAATCCCAGCTTTCCCAGCGTTTCAAAGCGCAAAAAAGGGCAGGGCCTGGACCAGTGGTGGCAGTGGCACTGCTTGTAGGGCAAGCAGCAAAACCAGCAGCTGGCGACCTGCATTAAATATGAACACGATGATGTAGGTAATCCTCTGAAAAATGCATACCATCTTTTTATCACCATAAATATGTAACAATTCAATGCAAACAGGCCTGATCATATAAATTTACTGCACAGAAGTTCTGTCTAGGAAGCCACAGCATTTTATTTCACAGACAGCATTGTAACAGTTAGAATGATATCATTATAGTGAACTAGAATATATTACAGTGGCTCGACCGGGAGGGCGCATCTACCTTTCCGGCAGCCCGTTACGCTCTGGAAAGCCACCAGAAGCGCTGCTGTTCTCTTTCATACTACAGAGCGGAAGCTGAGCCCACAAGGCATCACAGACCACAGATAGGCAATAGTCTTTAATGAATGCTTTCGCCTGTTGGAAATGCGTTCTAACAGTGTACTTCATATCCTAGGCCTCATTAAAAAAGAGTAGAAGATAGAGCCTGGATGCCAAGAACACTGCGAGCAAGTTGCAGCTGGGGTTGCAGCATTTAATGTCACAGCACGCTTGTATTTTTTTATGAAAAGCATAAGCCACGCTAGCACCCAAAGTCGTGAAGATGCATAGCTCAAATTTTGCCAGTGTTAAACACTGCTTAGTGCACTTATAATAAACCAGAATTCAGCCCTTTTTTTATTTCCCTGGTTTCTTGGACGTACCACGTGTAGAGCACTGCATTTAAATTGAACTGCATGTGAAAAATTATGGTACAATCAGACATCTGAATCGACAATTAAGCGAAAGCAGTTGGATTTACCCTCGATGATTACTTAGAAGCTCTTATTTTAATTAATGTTTTACTACATGCTGAGGCATCACACACAACAAATAATTGCCGCGGGGGGAGGAGTGATGCTAGCACTGCTTTAGCAGCAAAAGGTGCTAAATTTACCTAATGTCCCACATTTGGAAAGACAGACTGTGCATCATCAGGCATAAATTTTAATATGCAGAGTGTTCAGAATTTAGTTTTACAGAGCTCTAAAAATGTATATGCACTCAGTGCTGAGTGGTGTGTGCGTGTACTGTGTGATGTCCGTGCACGTTAAAGAACCCGAGGTGGTCGAAAATTTCCAGAGCCTTCCTCTACGGTGTCCATCATAGACCGAGTCACTTAGGAACATCAAGCCCCATGAAGCATAAACCATAAGGTTCAAATAAAACAAAAATGTTTCCACTAGTGAAACTAACTGTACAAAACAAAGAACAAACTTTTAACTTCACAAAAAGACATGGCTGATTGCAAGTGTACATGATGCCAAATAAACATGAGAGGCAGTACTCACGCTTTCTCAATTCCAGGTTATGGCAACGAGTACGGTTGATGCTTAATCACTGCACTGTAAGGGTCATATATTTATAACATTAGATGCGCATCTTATCGCTTCTGACAGCTGGGTGATTCCATGAGATCAAAGTGCCTAAATATTTGGTTTTCAATTTTCTCAATTATTTTACTTATTATGCGCACATTATTCAGTAGGCCATCTGTGAATTTTGCGTTGTGAAAATGCTAATATTTAAGAGAAAAAAGTTATAAACGATATCAAGGCAGAGGCAGCATTTTCACACAGAGCTCAATTTCGCTAATTTGTCATGACGTAATTATCTAGATATGAAAGCATGATAAGTAAAATATTTGTGCTAAATGTGCAGGTGAGAAGGAATATGTGGGCTTATTTCCGCTATTTTGAGGAAGTTGTCGCTTGCTGGAAAAATTTCGAAAACGACACAAGTCTGAAACGGCGTATTTTCATTTTTTTCTCCACAAATATATAACACGTAAATTGCAAATTTGCACGATTAATAACCATTGAGGTGCTAAAAAGTACACCAGCTTTCATTGTTACATAAAATTGGGAAGTGCAAGGAATATTGCCGTAAATCTGGCATTTTTGAATACGGTAGTGTTTTTCAAAAATCAAAGGAAAAAACACCCCATCTCTAATTTTTCTTAAAACTCATGAAACAGACTCTAGAAAGAAAAAAAGTGTATGAAAGAACGTGTTGCATTATTTTGTTTCCAACAATGTTATCCAAGCTCAAAATTGTAGTTCTTTTAGCTTCACCCAGAGCGCCTAAATGAGGGGGACGGTAGCAGCAAACGCTCTTCGCTGCTCTTAATCTTCCCCATATCCCAAGACATACCTTTTCCATCAAGAGAGAGCGTACGTAATACTTTTTGTGGATTGACAGCGATCTGTAACATAAACAGATTTCAGTAGCACTGCAATCGCTGAGTGCAGGTAAACAAAAGTTCTAAATGTAATTTTCTTACTTCACAGTGCCCCTATAAGGTTGTCTTTCATTAAAAAAAAGCCAACTAAACAGTAGAAATGAACGCGGAAGTAAACAGCATCTTTTCAAAGTCAATGATTTTTTAAAAAAACATCCCAATATGTGCTTGCCAGAGGTGCTTTACAAATCCACATTCTGTGCCATAGCTTTTACCATAGGAATTTTGGAGGCTCTGTGATAAACAAAAGCTTAAAGAAAATTGTACATAAGTTGAACGAATGCCTACTGCAGCATAGCTATCACCAATCTAGGATATACCAGCATAGCCAATCCAAATAAATTAACAGCGGCTAAAAAGAAACCAAAATGAATTTTTAAATCAAACTCGAATTGGAAAAGAAAATTAGCCACAGTATGAACGCAGTCAAACGACAAAGCGAGGGCCTGGGGACACACACAGCTTCATAGGTGCACTGTGCAGCAATAGAATTACATACAAAACTTTTCTTTAGATGCATTCCTATGGGCTGCACTCCAAGTTGTTACCTGCGCCCGGCCATAACGGCACTACCGAATCCTTCTTACATCACAGATCAGTGTCTGTCCTCAAAAAGTATTAGGTATGCTCTCTCTTGATGGAAAAGGTCTCAGTGTTGGGATCTGGAGAAAATTTAGAGCAGCGGAGGGCGTGTTTGCAGCTTCCGTCCCCTTATTTAGGCACTCCTGCTGACGCTAAAAAAATTACAAGCTTGAGCTAGGATAACATTGTTGAAAACAAAAAAAAATGCAACATGTTCTTTCATACATTTTTTTTCACCTCCTTCTCCAGACTTGTTTCCAGAGTTTTAAGAAAAATTGGGGATGCAGTTTTTTGTTGAAAACATTTTTGAAAAACACTATTATGTTCAGAAATGCCAAATTTAGGGCAATATTTCTTGCACTTCCTTTATTATATAACAATGAAAGCCAGTACACAGTTTTAGCACCTCAATGTTTATCTATTGTACAAATTTGAAGGAAACGTGCTTAATATTTGTGCCGAAAACAATTCCTGAAAATATTCTCGTTTTGAGACGTCTCGTTTTCGAAATATTTTCCAGCAAACAACTTCCTCAAAAATGCGGAAATAAGCCTGACATATTCCTTCTCACCTGTAAATTTAGCACGAGAAATATATCCACCATAGCTTTCACATCTAGATTCTTACGTCATAACAATATTGCGAAAATAAGCTGTGCTTGAAAACGCTGCCTCTGCCACGGCGTCGTTTATATTTTTTTTCTTCTGAAATATTAGCACTTTCACAAAACGAAATTCACTGTTGGCCTACTGCATCAAGACAACTTAAAATATGAAATATTTAGGCAGATCTTGCGTGGAATCACCCAGCTTCGTCATGATAACTGCGGGTAAGACAGGATGAGAAATATTCATCATTTTTGCTCGCAGCACAACAAGAACGGGGCACGAGACGAAAGACAAACACAAACAAGCGCTGACTATTCACTGGTTTTTTTATTGAAGAACAAAAGGCGTACTTATATACATTATCCGAGAGGGAATTGAGTTATCTGACCTCCCACGTGCCTTCCAGATAACTTTTGTTGCCTTGATAAGTCTTTCATTGTCTGTATATATACGCACTTCATGGTTTGGTTTACGGGGGTTTAACGTCCCAAAGCGACTCAAGCTATGAGAGACGCCGTAGTGAAGGCCTCCGGGAATTTCGGCCACCTGGGGTCCTTTAACGTGCACTCACATCGCACAGTACACGGGCCTCTAGAATTTCGCCTCCACCGAAACTCGACCGCCGCGGCCGGGATCGAACCCGCGTCTTTCGGGCCAGCGGCCGAGCGCCATAACCACTCAGCCACCGCGGCGGCTTTATACGCATTTCGTTCAATAAAAAAAACTGTTGATAGTCAGCGCTTGTTTGTGTTTGTCTTTAGCCCCGTGTCCCGCTCTTGTTGCGCTGTGAGCTAATATGATGAATACTTACCAACTCGCCCAAATTTCCGCCTTGCTGAACGGGACGAGAAAGACGGAGGCGCTCGTGTTGTCCATCTTAAGCGCTGTTTTCAAGACGAACTCACGTCAACAAGCCCAACTTCCTACGCTTGTGCATGCACTGCTTGATGACTTACATGTATCGACGCCGTCAAGATGGAAGCAACTCTCCACTCTTCTCGCGTGCTCGATCCGCCCTCGCTGGTGGCCTCACGAAGTCGCACACGCCAAGTCGTTGCAACCCAAATCCGTCTTCGTAGCAAGCATCATGAACTGAACACGTTCGCCACAGAGGGAACAGTGGAAAAAGACACGATAGGACTCGAAGCAGCTACAGGAAGCAGACAAACATCCGTGCAAACGCCGAATTGTGCCCAACATCCTAACATACCGCGGCTACCGCGTCCATGCAGGCCATGCCGCCGGCAAAGATTACCTTCGGCTTCGGCTTCGGCTTCCAATGCCGCCAAAATCCAGCTTCTTGGTCACGTGACGAGAAAATTTTTTATTTTCTTCCTGTGTTTTTCCAGCAGTGCCCGCAGCTGTCCGCGCGCACGTGGCGAAAGAAAAAGAGAGGAGAAGGAAACGCGAATCGGGCCGGCATGCCGGGTTGCTTTCAAGGCCATGTCGGCACGTCGGTGCTCCCTCCCCGCAGTCTTTGCACAGCGGTAGAAAGGAACGGCGCCAAATATGCCTGCTTATTTTGTGTGTGTGACTTAGTTAAATCCGCCAGCAACTGAGCACAGGCCCTTGGCTGCCTTCGCGTCAGATGTCGACATTTTTTTGCCACGACGGCTAGCTTTTTTAAATTGTTCCTAATTCGAGTCGTCCATATCAACGGGGGTCGTATAAACCAATCACGACTTGTTTTCTTCACATGTTTGGGCTGAATTGCATTTTTCAGGTAAACGCAGCTTTACTCAAACCACGTGGCTGACTTAACCATGCTTACGTGTTTCGAAGAGACTCAAGCAGCTCTGGTCTTGTTTTTTTTTTTTGTGGGGGGGGGGGGGGATGGGGTGTTAAGGGTCAGTGTGCGTGTGCTGTGTGTGTGCCTGAAAAAGAAAAAAAAACACTTGCTTGCAAGCCCCCTATTAACCGAAATACTGGCACCGAGGTTGCTCCGAAAGAAAAGGTTGCACTTCCGTTGCGCAACACCCACAGGGCAAGAATAGGGAGTCCGCGTTTGTTTTGCGACACAGGCGGAGGCATAGTCCCGAGAGAATGTTCAGACCGAGGCGCACGCGGCAAAGCACGTGGATGCGCCTCAAGCAGAGCTGTCAAATGGGTCCTAGCACTAAACGCCACAGGGAGAGAAAAAGTAGCCGAAATGTAGCCAAATGTGAAAATGACATGTATCACGAAAACAGCCCAAAATAATTTTTTTTAATGAGCACAACAAAATAATCACGAACAGGAGGGCTCCCATTACTGGTTCCTAGAGCTTCTAGCGCTCATTTTGTATTTCCGTTTTCTTCTGAAAATCGCAGTCTCCATAATTCTCTTCATCTCGGTGCTGAAAGCGGGCCATTTCGGTCCTAGCGCTTCGCCGCTGCGATGGGCTTACCTCATCTATTAATTAATCACTCTTCCTCCGACTCCTACCTTTCTTTGCTTCAAACTTTGCCTCTGTGCAACGGTGCGCTGCTTATGTTGTTTTTGAATAATTGAGCGACACTGGGGGCTCGGTACTACTTCTAGGAAAGCGCCGGCTCGGTGTCATATGAGGAATTACAGTGAAACAAAATTTAAGCGACAATTTTATTCGTATAGCAAAACGCATGCATACTCCCCCCCCTCCCCCCCCCCCCCCCCCGCCCTCGAAACACATATGTACAGAGCATACAGCCGGGGACAAAAGTCTGGAGACCACGTGTGCCTGAAACGAAGCCTATAGTTCTATTATTAGCCAGCGGCTGGAGACCGCGCTTATTTTTTGTGGAGATGAAAGAACAAAATTTGGACATTCACCTCCACAAGTGTGGTTTCCAGCCGCCGGCTAATAGCAGAGCTATTGGCTTCGTTTGAGGAACATGTGGTCTCCAGACTTTTGTCCCCGACTGAACATCCACAAAAGGAACATGGACCAGAAAACGAGAAACACAGGTAAAACGCAATTACAACTGCAGTTGAATTGCAGAGCCATAGGGTCCCGAGGTTCTAAAGCAAATAACGCAACGCTTATATGCACTGATCACGTGGGCGAGTGAAACTGCGTGGAAGCTAGCTAGCTTCTAAGTCCTTTCAAACTAGCTCGAGTCTAACTTAAGTTAGTTTTTCAGTTTATTTCGCATATTAGCTTGCCATATGCTTGAATAATTTAACATGGCTTAGGCTATCTGCCACCGTTCTGTTTTGTGACAAAAGTAGCAAATAGATTTATTTGGTGTAGTTGCTATTGTTTCTGTAAATGAAGTTCGGTTCGATATCCGAATTCTATGATATATATGTGATTCGACGAAACGATGTTCAAGGTATACTTCCGGAATTTACTGGCGCCACAAAGCCACGGTCGGAACTGGCTTTTAACGCTGCACCACGAGAAAACTACCAATCTGCGCTATTAACAGCTTCAGCTTTGCACCATTAACCTACGATGTTCACAGCGTGCTCCGGCCAATAAAGATAGCAGCGCCAGAGAAATGGCCTAAATATTGCCATTTTCGGACATTATACTATATAGCTGCGTATATAGACTCGGCCTTACCAGTGCTAATGTGCTAGACTTGTTTTTCTGCAATGACCCTAGCCTAGTCTCGTCTGTCATAACGCTGCCAGGCATAAGCGACCATGATGTAGTTTTAGCAAAAGTATCCTGTAATGCTATGAAGACCCACCACACCCAACCACGCAAAGTGTCTTTTTATGAAAAAGGGGATTATGCTTCGCTATCACAGGAACTCGACGCATTTTTTCCTGAGTTTCTTTCACATCAGCCATCCCTGAATATTGATTCCTTCTGGAACTTGTTTAAAACTAAAATTTTGTCACTGACGCAGACTTTCATCCCATCCCGCTTGATTTCAGCCAAGCGCCGTGACGATATGCATTGGATGAATAGACAGTTGCGGGCAATGATCAACCGGCGGAAACGGCTCTTTCGCAGATATTGTGATACGCCCGCACTAACTTTGTACTCCGAGATGAAAAAGCAAACTAAGAACTTATCGAAAGAAATCCGTAAAGCGAAATGGGCATACTTCAGCACACTAGGCCAACAACTAAATACAAACCCAAAGGAAGTCTGGAAATATGTTAAAAATAAGAGAAACAGCAGGGTCTCTGCGCCTGATATACTAGACGCAACTGATTTTGGAAGGGATTCAAAAGGTAAAGCGAGAAGTTTCAATCTTTATTTCCAATCGGTGTTTTCCGATCCCATTAATACACATACTGACTTTCAATCTTCCAGCACCCTGACGAGAATGAATGACGTAGAAATTTCTGAACGGGGGATCATGCTTTTATTACAGAAAATTAAAGTTACATCAGCACCAGGGCCTGACAACATTTCCAATTACGTTTTGAAAAATTGTGCAGCTTCAGTTGCCCCGTATCTCGTTGCATTATTTCAGAAATCGTTAGAGAATTCTTCTTTGCCCCTTGACTGGAGAAGTGCCAATGTCGTTCCGATTCATAAGAGTGGTGATAAAACTAAAACATGTAACTATAGGCCCATATCGCTGACGAGCGTGTCGTGCAAAACACTGGAACATGTCATTTATACTCAGTTAATTAGCTATCTACACAACAATAGTTTTTTCTGTTCGACACAACATGGATTTAGGTCCGGCTTCTCATGTGAAACACAGCTCGTGGAATTCACACATGACATTTCTGTTTCCTTAAACTCCGCCGGTCAGGTAGATTGTATATTTTTAGATTTTCAAAAAGCGTTCGATTTAGTTGCTCACAACCTATTGTTACAGAAGCTTTCAAAATTAAATATTCCTACCTCACTCTTATCCTGGATTGAGGCGTATCTTGCGGAAAGGAGACAGTGCGTGGTTATCGACGGTGTCAGCTCGGAAAGTGTGGGTGTAACTTCAGGTGTTCCGCAGGGGTCGGTTTTGGGCCCTCTTCTATTTCTCATTTTTATAAATGACCTCACTAGTAACATTTCAAGTATAATCAGACTTTATGCTGATGACTGTTGTATCTACCGCAATATTTCTTCTGAAGCAGATGCAATTTCACTACAGCATGACCTCAACTCTGTATTCTCTTGGTGCAACAACTGGAATATGGCACTAAACATCTCCAAATGTAATCTGGTCCGTTTTACAAAATAGAAACAATTCCTCCAAACAGACTATTTCCTTGGTAGCACTGAATTATCCGCAGTTTCAACATATAAGTAATTGGGAGTCTTTTTTTCTACTGACCTATCATGGAATACACACGTAAATTACATATCTGCTAAAGCCAGTCGCACATTAAACTTTTCAGACGTAACTTTAAGGACGCTCCCCTTACGCTGAAGGAGACATTATACATGTCTACTGTACGTCCGATACTTGAGTATGCTTGCGCGGTTTTGGGACCCGCATACAAAACTGAATATTGAGGAGCTGGAGCGCGTCCAGAAACGGGCTGCTAGGTTTGTGTCCGCCGATTACAATTTCCAAAAAAGTTCTTCTGGTTTGCGCGAGAAGTTGGGATGGCCAGAGAAAAAATGCCATAACCAGCCACCCGAAACTTAGCCGATCGATCCCAGCAGCGCAGAGGTTCCAGGAACCAGAGCAGAGCTTCCAGGAAGGTCGTAGCTGTTGTTGTTGTTAGCCTATCAAAAGATGGCACATACCCACACGTGGGGATCGGCCAAGAATCCGGTGGCTATTCACCTGAACGCAGTTAACAAAAAGGAAAAGCACGTGGGAGCGCAACACCGGTGAATTTTTTGTCATGAACAGAAAAGGGATGAGTGTTTTGATTTTAAAATTTTAAGAATAATAATAAAGAGAGGGATTAAATATTAATGATTTAGTCAAAATGTAATAATTGATAGAAAAGAAAAGGTTGGAACACTTAGCAAGGCAGTAGGTCAGATTCTATCAGGAAATTTAGAACAGCGGTACAAACAGATCTGTGGCTGAACCCAAATGTGGTGGCGTCAAATGATAGCAAGAGCGGGGTGCTCAAACTAAGGCGAAGATGCTGCAAGGGCTCCTCCAGCAACCTTTTTCTCAGAGAGTTGAATCGGCGACAATACAGCCAAAAATGTTCAATAGATTCAGGCTCACGGCAAAATGCACAAAGGGGAGAGAGCGCCAAACCCGACTTGTGTAAATAGAAATTTAGAGGGGGGATGCGGCAGCGCAGCCTCGTCAGTGATACTTCAAGCTGCCGAGAGGAACAAATTTTCCTGTTCCAGTAATATTTAAGGTGCTCATAATCCGCCGATGTTAAAAGTGATGTGTCTTTCGTGCTTAAAAACGCACGTAGCCGAAATCTAGATGCTGTAATATAGGCTGTAGCCGAAATGATTGGCAACACGGGGCCGCTGAGGGAACCCTTTGCGAGATTATCAGCAATCTCATTTACTGTCACACTGCTGTGACCGGGAAACCGTACTAAATGAACAAGGCTCAAATGCGGAGGAAGTAGGGATAATAAAGTTGATAAAATGGGACCGTCAACATTTGCAGCGAGGGACGAACACAAAGATAAAGAATCAGTAATTACTGCAACTTCTGTAATAGAGGGGTCTAGCTTGCGTAGAGCAAGTACAACTGCTAAAACTCTGCTTGAAAAATAGGGGTGAAATCTGGAAGGCGCAGAGAAAAGGACCAGTCCAAATGCGAGCAAAATATTCCCACACCTGCTTTTTCAATGCATTGCGATGCATCAGTGGCTATTGCTATATCTGTAGGTAGGGTCCTCAGATGATCTTCTAGAAGACCATTTAGAATAATCGGTGGCAAAAGTTTTGCATTTTTTTGGGAATATGTCGTCGAAAACAATGTGGATAGCGGGCCCATTGCGAAGCGCAGGAAGGATATCATAAATGTTTACATCTAAAGGCTGAAGTAATCTTTGCACAAACACTACCTGAGGAGAATTGAAACGAGACCAGGGGACACCAAAAAAGGAGGTCGGCTGACAACAGAAAATGCTTTGGGAACGGTGGAAATGGGATTCATAGATCCTAAAGTAAGTTTGCACAGTTAAAAATTGAAGTCGTGATAAGAGAGACGGAATGCGGGCTTCAAGGTACAACACATTGATAGCCACAATTTTTGGAAGGCCGAGGCAATTGCGAAGTGCTTCCCTCTCTAAAAGGACGAGAGGGCGAAGGTTATATGTAGCCGAGCCTGAAAACAACACTGATCCAAATTCTAAAATTGGCCTGACATACATTATGTAGATCATTAGAGCGCATCTCTGCGCATGCCATTCCGGTGATGACATAATATCCGTAACATGCCCACGGCACGAGCCCCTTTTGCCGCGACATGGTCAATGTGAGGTCGCCAGGTGAGTTTGTTGTCATAAATGACCCCTAGGTATTTTAGGGATTGAACCTGCGGTATTATTTTTAACTGGCAAGTGAGAGAGACCACTACAGGAGTGAATAGAGAGAAAACAAGAGTCGCGCACTTGCCAACATTGAACTGCACTCTTCTTCTTGATACATCTTCTTCTTCTAGATGATTTGATACTATGATTTTACATTTTTCTTCGCTTTCTTTGCTTGTTTTCTCTCCGCTTGTGTGCATTTTTGCGTCCGCGGTTTTCGAATTAATATAGTTTTCTCACCTCCCTTTTTTGTTTTTGTTTGTGTGCTCGGCGCATGATTCTTGTGCCGTCTGCTGCCGGGCGCTGCCACTCAAGCCTTCTAAGGCTTTGGCAGGCCCGCATTTGTATTGGAATGAGGAAATAAAAATTTTATTATTAATATTATTACTCTCAAGGTTTTTGTATTGGAATGAGGAAATAAAAATTTTATTATTAATATTATTACTCTCAAGGTTTGCGTACACCAAATAAACATAAATACCCATGAGAGCAGCAGATTGGACAGCCGTCGCTGTAGCTCAGTAGGTAAGAGCACCGGACGCGATATTCGGAGGTCGTGGGTTCAGATCCCACCGACGGCATGCTTGTTTTTTCTGCTGCTTTGTAAGTAACTTTCTTTAAGCGATTTATTAATTTAAGTAACATTATCCCACTGATAGACACAACACAATAAAAAAATAACAATCTCCTATGCACCTTGGTTTCGGTGACGGTTGGCTCCCTTCTTAGGTTTGCCAAACGGGCTCATCATTTCCTTTACCTTGTCTGCTAATAGCTTAATGAGGGTCTCGGTTCTTGCAGTCTTGATGCTATAGGTAGCATAAGAGTGCTCTAACACACACCCTAAAAAAAAAGAGGTGTAAAGAAGGGGTAACAAGGGGGTAACTTCAAATTTTACCCCTTCTCGGCAGGCATGGAATAACTTTGCACCCTTGAAATACCTGCTGCGAGACGTTTAGTCTGTTTCGTGAAAGTTGCACCTTTCTTATCCCTTTTTGTCAGTGTTGAGAACTGTGTTTCGTTTTTTATGCCAAATATGGCGGAAAAAATGCTTCCTGGAATTTCTCCTAAAGGGCACTTTGAGTTTAGTGACTGAAATGTTGGAGGCGAAAGCAATACTGAGGCATTCTTTGCACTTGCGCAGTATCTCCATGCCAGCGGGTTCTTTTTACTGAAAAGCGCAGTTTTCTTTTTTCTTAAGAAGTAAACTTTGAAGCGCGGCAGTTCTAATTGATCAAAAAGATATCTTTCATCTATGTTGAAGTTAGAGCAAAATGTCTTATAAGAAGAAAAAGCTTTGTATAGAAGGTTTGCTGTTTTTTATCCTCCGAGAGTTGCTGATCATAACTTATCACCCTAGGTGTAATTTTCCCTTCAGCAACAAAACTGAAAACAATGACAATGACGAATCTTTTTTATGGTGCAATGCTCAAAGAGGCAGCCAGAAGAAATACATGTATGTGATGTCAGGATTGATTTCCGCACCTTCGTTTTTTAAACTTGCATGGATCAAGGTTTTTGTAATTCTTCATTTCTCAAATACGAGGTAGCACATTGTTTTACTTATAGCTTTAAGAAGGTGCCGTGACCAACGTTGTTTTGTAAAGCACGTCGGATGAGGGCAGTTGCATGAACACGTCCTTGAAGCAAGTTGTTCTTAAGCGGTGAGCACCCTCAGAGATGTAAAGTTGGATCCTCGTGGTAGCACGCGCGTCGCGTTTGTACTCCGACGTAAGCGCGCGCGGCACGGCGACGTCGCGCTGGCCACAGCGGGACCCTCTACACTCCGACGGCGTTTGACCGCCGACGCGTTCGGCGGGTTCGGTGCCTCTCGACCACACCAGCGGCAACTTGGAGTGTGTTTCGATTTCGCTCCGAGCACGTCAGTCTCCGCCGGCCCGGCCAGACCGGTTCCGCCTCTCGTCGAGGCGGCATTTTCCCGTTTTCCAAAAATGATGGGAACCGTCTAGAGTTCAGGTTTGCACAGATTAAGGTGAGTACCCCTCTCCATTTCTGAAAAGTTACAATGGAGGGCGACTGACTCATCTCTCTTCACAGTACCCCGGTTCTGGGTAGAGTAGGAAGTGAAAACCAGTATGTGAACGAGGGTGTCAGTCGGAAATCAATTTGTTTTAAGTCAGTTTTTCTGGAATTTTGAAAGTTTAAACCGAAAATTCTTCTTCTCGTGAATACAGCTTTTTAATTTCCTGCTCTGCCAACAGAGGGAATGTGAGTCAATCGCCTTCCATTTTATTCTTTTTATAAAAGGAGAGAGAGTGACGGCCCTTAATCTCAGTGAACCTGAAGCCCCACAGGTTACCATCAACTATCGAGATCGAGTGTAAAGGGTGGTTCACATGCAAGCGATTCGGCGAATAGAGCGAACAGCGGCGCGGCGCTACGAAGCGTTTCGCGAGCTTTCGGTTCACATTCGTCACCACTGCGCGTTTCCCACCGCTGCAGTGGCTAGAATTCCAGCCACAGCACACCTACAGTGAACTAGAAGTTTAACTTTTGTACAACCGCTGCGAAAACCAATGTTGCTGGCAAAAGATACGCGCTTGTGACCGGTTTTGGTGCCCTGCAAACACGAAAAATCGTTATATATCACCACAATTTTATTGTTTATTTTCATTGTTTATTTGAATAAATATAAATCATTCGTTTTAAGCATTCAACACCACTTTATATAATTTCTTTTTTTAAACAGCACAAACACTGGCCTATGCGCATGCTTTCTTGCACGATGCCTTTACTGGTCACGTGGCAACGCCGAGCCGTCATTGGTTGAGATGCGGTGCTGCCGCGTCGCCGCCGCAAAAATTTCCAACTTGCCCGAACCTCGCCGCTTCAGCCGCTAGGGCTTCCTTCGCCGCTTGAGAGAGGGTGTATGCGCCGCGGCGGCGGGATTCGCCAGCGGTTCGCTTACATGTGAATAGGGCAGTCGCCGAAGGGTACTCTGTTGCACCGTTGTACCTGTTTCGACCTGCTCCTCGCGTTCGTAGCCATGCTTTGCACACAAAAGAAGAGAGAGCGAGTATTTATTGTGGATAAGCTAGAGACTAGTGCTGGTACAGGAACGGAAGTTGTCGCCCTATAGAGTCAGTGGAAATTTTGGATTCACTGGAATATTTGGCTGCTCATTGTGTCAACTCCCCTCTCATACAGATAAAAAAGAATCTTCCCTCTTCCTTTTCGAACAAGAATGCGGAAATGTGAACAAGGGTTTTCGTTTGAAAAATATGTGCTATATTGCAGACGGTGTTACTAGAAATTCTGCAAGTTGTCAACTGACCACTTGCGGATACCAGTAAATCTTTTCCGGAAAGCTTGTTTTCCAACTAAAAGGTCTCGAACCCAAACGACACACTCACATTCTTCTTGAGAAGTAAAACTCCGGATGGTCGCGCGCTGTCTGTGGCAGAGGCTAGGCAGGGAGAGGAAAATGCCTTCGTCGCCGTTCCGTGGTGTGTGGGTTGTTCATTCTTCGGGCTACAGGTGCAGAGGGGTGAAAGGAGGAAGTTAAAGCGTAGGTGCGATGAATTTTAGCGCCAGGTACAAAAAGCAGTCCAGCCAGCAATATGGCGGTACGTGGAAACGTGTATAGCAAGAAGGAAAAGAGAAAGAAGGGCTTTAGGAGGAGAGAAAAATCATGATTGAGAAGTGCACCTTTCCTTGCCTCTGAAAAACACCGCTCCTATTGCTGACATGGTGACTTGGAATCCCATTGAGAATGCAGCCCTTTTGAAATGTGTTGCTTTTATGGAAGCTCCTTTCCAGATCTTTTCACACTGCACTCCTCTTCGGGGGGTAACAGACGAGTTGGTACCTGCTTATAGTGGCTTTGTCCTGTGCCTCGCTGCATGTTTCATTAGCTTCCAGTTCCTACATCCCTATTATTCTTCACAATACAGTTTTAACCAACGTCCTAGCGGCCGCCACCTCTGGGGCTAGATTACGGCGGTGAAAGGCAATCCGTTTTCCGTAATCGGCTTATCGCCAACCTTTTTCCGCGTACGCAGCGGAAGGTAGCCTTTGCGACCAAAGATGACTCCCGTGACATCACGGCTTCTTAGAAAAACAAAACGAGGCACTTTTTTCTCGTGTAATTGACTGCTTTCCGTCTTGTTAACACCTGTAGTCTTTTAACGATTATTTCTACTAATATTGAGGCATAGTTTCCTGCTTTTCATAATCTCGTCCAAGCTGATTTCAGTGGAAACCATTTACAAGGAACTACATCACGAGAGTGTCCCCAACCCATTGAGTCACTGTTCAAGCGTATCAAAACGTAGTTCAACAAAACTGGCCCTCGTTGCAGAAACTGCTTTATTTTTATAAAAGTGGCGAACACGAATTAATAGTAGATCGACGCGACGCAATTTTTTTCGTTGCTGTCCATCGCGTTTGCGAGATGCCTTCAGAGCGATGGATTCGGATAAGGGCAGGAGATAGAGCTCAACCGTGACATTGAGTAGCCTCCCATTTTCTGAGGACATAACTCAGGGTCTAGGGATGAATGGGCCATGGTGTAACGCCAGTATAAGCACTGAGCACAGAAGGTTCGGAGCAAAACTAGATGAGAATAAAAGTTATTATCAACTGGCCGGGAATCGCAAAATAGTTGCACGGCCGCAGGTCCGAACCACCGGCATGAAATCGCTAGGAGAATATGAATGAGGGAGATAGAGAGCACTGACAGGCACTCTAAGGTTATGTCCAGACCTGAAACAAATCTTGCCACACATCGATCATAAACTTCAACGTTAACGAAAAGGCTTCAAATTGAAATGTGGAAAACAAAGATGTCCATTTGAGTGTTTTAAATAACGCGGCAATCTGGAGACCTTTACCAGACATACAGTATCCGCTATGCATACTTTCAGGTTCTGCACAATGGCATGCAGCTGGTTAGAACAGGCACGCATTTTTTTTAGCCCAGCTGCGTCAAACCTTCGCTTTGAGATCGCTTTGTGGTTCGTCACGCGTAACATTGGTGCGCTCTTCTAAAGCAAGGCAGCCGGAATAGAGACGGGCACCCTAGGCACCATTATATCACGTTCAAACACGCACGGACCGTTTCCAGTAATGGCAGTGTTATTACGTGCAAGCCCGCGGGTGCGTTTTTTAACTGCATAATATTTCGGGCTGATGTCTTTGTATTTAAAGCAGTGTTTTAAACACC
This sequence comes from Amblyomma americanum, assembly GCA_030143305.2. NCBI lineage: Eukaryota > Metazoa > Arthropoda > Arachnida > Ixodida > Ixodidae > Amblyomma > Amblyomma americanum. The sequence continues at coordinate 133,240 of JARKHS020033527.1, forward strand.
AGTTCTCGAATCCCCACATGCATTTTCCCAGCTGAAGCACAAGCCATGAAATAACATGGAATCAACTTTAACGCAGCAGCACCTCTCCCAGCTTCGGCACACGCAACCACCTTCCAGGCGCCCTCTGCAATATGCTGGACGATAACTAATTTCACATAAAAATAAATCGGAAACCTTTTTCAGCAACGATGAGCCAGACCGTCACGTAGTACTATTTTAAATGATATATTTAAGGGTACTTAAAAATGATGAGCACTTTTCTACACGTATTTTATTTATTTATTTATTTATTTATTTATTTATTTATTTATTTATTTATTTATTTATACACAGTACCTACAGCGCCCTCATTGGGGCATTATTGTAGGGGGGAAACATCATAAATAAGAACAAACATCTAGTACATAATAAATTAGGCAAATGATGCGGTCTACACAGAAAATACGATAAACCCATGCACACGGAAGCAAAAACAAACAAACAAACAAACAAAATAAACCATTGTAGAAAGGCAAACATACCCTAAGCACAAACATACACACACAAAAAAAGATACATTTTAAAATACAGCACTGCTTAAAACATAATACACTCGGACAAGAATTATTGCACTTATATTGACAGGTGGCTTTGCAAATCGGTCAGAAACGATGTAGGAGGAGCGGTAGCGACCCGCGAAGGGAGACAGTTCCAATCATGCACTGTTCGTGGGAAAAAACTATATTTGAATACGTTTATACGGCAATTGTACTCGCGCACCTTAAGTGGGTGGTCAGTGCGGGCGGAAATGTAGCTGGGTTCACTAATGTATTTCTCTTTTGGAATTCCAGTTTTATTATTAAGCACATTATAAAAGAAAGAGAGTCTCAAATATTTGCGCCTGTTTTCAAGTAATGGCCATCCCAACTTCTCGCGCAAACCAGAAGAACTTTTTTGGAAATTGTAATCGGCGGACACAAACCTAGCAGCCCGTTTCTGGACGCGCTCCAGCTCCTCAATATTCAGTTTTGTATGCGGGTCCCAAACCGCGCAAGCATACTCAAGTATCGGACGTACAGTAGACATGTATAATGTCTCCTTCAGCGTAAGGGGAGCGTCCTTAAAGTTACGTCTGAGAAAGTTTAATGTGCGACTGGCTTTAGCAGATATGTAATTTACGTGTGTATTCCATGATAGGTCAGTAGAAAAAAAGACTCCCAAGTACTTATATGTTGAAACTGCGGATAATTCAGTGCTACCAAGGAAATAGTCTGTTTGGAGGAATTGTTTCTTTTTTGTAAACCGGACCAGATTACATTTGGAGATGTTTAGCGCCATATTCCAGTTGTTGCACCAAGAGAATACAGAGTTGAGGTCATGCTGTAGTGAAATTGCATCTGCTTCAGAAGAAATATTGCGGTAGATACAACAGTCATCAGCATAAAGTCTGATTATACTTGAAATGTTACTAGTGAGGTCATTTATAAAAATGAGAAATAGAAGAGGGCCCAAAACCGACCCCTGCGGAACACCTGAAGTTACACCCACACTTTCCGAGCTGACACCGTCGATAACCACGCACTGTCTCCTTTCCGCAAGATACGCCTCAATCCAGGATAAGAGTGAGGTAGGAATATTTAATTTTGAAAGCTTCTGTAACAATAGGTTGTGAGCAACTAAATCGAACGCTTTTCGAAAATCTAAAAATATACAATCTACCTGACCGGCGGAGTTTAAGGAAACAGAAATGTCATGTGTGAATTCCACGAGCTGTGTTTCACATGAGAAGCCGGACCTAAATCCATGTTGTGTCGAACAGAAAAAACTATTGTTTTGTAGATGGCTAATTAACTGAGTATAAATGACATGTTCCAGTGTTTTGCACGACACGCTCGTCAGCGATATGGGCCTATAGTTACATGTTTTAGTTTTATCACCACTCTTATGAATCGGAACGACATTGGCACTTCTCCAGTCAAGGGGCAAAGAAGAATTCTCTAACGATTTCTGAAATAATGCAACGAGATACGGGGCAACTGAAGCTGCACAATTTTTCAAAACGTAATTGGAAATGTTGTCAGGCCCTGGTGCTGATGTAACTTTAATTTTCTGTAATAAAAGCATGATCCCCCGTTCAGAAATTTCTACGTCATTCATTCTCGTCAGGGTGCTGGAAGATTGAAAGTCAGTATGTGTATTAATGGGATCGGAAAACACCGATTGGAAATAAAGATTGAAACTTCTCGCTTTACCTTTTGAATCCCTTCCAAAATCAGTTGCGTCTAGTATATCAGGCGCAGAGACCCTGCTGTTTCTCTTATTTTTAACATATTTCCAGACTTCCTTTGGGTTTGTATTTAGTTGTTGGCCTAGTGTGCTGAAGTATGCCCTTTTCGCTTTACGGATTTCTTTCGATAAGTTCTTAGTTTGCTTTTTCATCTCGGAGTACAAAGTTAGTGCGGGCGTATCACAATATCTGCGAAAGAGCCGTTTCCGCCGGTTGATCATTGCCCGCAACTGTCTATTCATCCAATGCATATCGTCACGGCGCTTGGCTGAAATCAAGCGGGATGGGATGAAAGTCTGCGTCAGTGACAAAATTTTAGTTTTAAACAAGTTCCAGAAGGAATCAATATTCAGGGATGGCTGATGTGAAAGAAACTCAGGAAAAAATGCGTCGAGTTCCTGTGATAGCGAAGCATAATCCCCTTTTTCATAAAAAGACACTTTGCGTGGTTGGGTGTGGTGGGTCTTCATAGCATTACAGGATACTTTTGCTAAAACTACATCATGGTCGCTTATGCCTGGCAGCGTTATGACAGACGAGACTAGGCTAGGGTCATTGCAGAAAAACAATTCTAACACATTAGCACTGGTAAGGCCGAGTCTATATACGCAGCTATATAGTATAATGTCCGAAAATGGCAATATTTAGGCCATTTCTCTGGCGCTGCTATCTTTATTGGCCGGAGCACGCTGTGAACATCGTAGGTTAATGGTGCAAAGCTGAAGTTGTTAATAGCGCAGATTGGTAGTTTTCTCGTGGTGCAGCGTTAAAAGCCAGTTCCGACCGTGGCTTTGTGGCGCCAGTAAATTCCGGAAGTATACCTTGAACATCGTTTCGTCGAATCACATATATATCATAGAATTCGGATATCGAACCGAACTTCATTTACTGAAACAATAGCAACTACACCAAATAAATCTATTTGCTACTTTTGTCACAAAACAGAACGGTGGGAGATAGCCTAAGCCATGTTAAATTATTCAAGCATATGGCAAGCTAATATGCGAAATAAACTGAAAAACTAACTTAAGTTAGACTCGAGCTAGTTTGAAAGGACTTAGAAGCTAGCTAGCTTCCACGCAGTTTCACTCGCCCACGTGATCCGTGCATATAAGCGTTGCGTTATTTCCTTTAGAACCTCGGGACCCTATGGCTCTGCAATTCAACTGCAGTTGTAATTGCGTTTTACCTGTGTTTCTCGTTTTCTGGTCCATGTTCCTTTTGTGGATGTTCAGTCGGGGACAAAAGTCTGGAGACCACATGTTCCTCAAACGAAGCCAATAGCTCTGCTATTAGCCGGCGGCTGGAAACCACACTTGTGGAGGTGAATGTCCAAATTTTGTTCTTTCATCTCCACAAAAAATAAGCGCGGTCTCCAGCCGCTGGCTAATAATAGAACTATAGGCTTCCTTTCAGGCACACGTGGTCTCCAGACTTTTGTCCCCGGCTGTATGCTCTGTACATATGTGTTTCGAGGGCGGGGGGGGGGGGGGGGGAGGGGGGGAGTATGCATGCGTTTTGCTATACGAATAAAATTGTCGCTTAAATTTTGTTTCACTGTAATTCCTCATATGACACCGAGCCGGCGCTTTCCTAGAAGTAGTACCGAGCCCCCAGTGTCGCTCAATTATTCAAAAACAACATAAGCAGCGCACCGTTGCACAGAGGCAAAGTTTGAAGCAAAGAAAGGTAGGAGTCGGAGGAAGAGTGATTAATTAATAGATGAGGTAAGCCCATCGCAGCGGCGAAGCGCTAGGACCGAAATGGCCCGCTTTCAGCACCGAGATGAAGAGAATTATGGAGACTGCGATTTTCAGAAGAAAACGGAAATACAAAATGAGCGCTAGAAGCTCTAGGAACCAGTAATGGGAGCCCTCCTGTTCGTGATTATTTTGTTGTGCTCATTAAAAGAAAATTATTTTGGGCTGTTTTCGTGATACATGTCATCTTCCCATTTGGCTACATTTCGGCTACTTTTTCTCTCCCTGTGGCGTTTAGTGCTAGGACCCATTTGACAGCTCTGCTTGAGGCGCATCCACGTGCTTTGCCGCGTGCGCCTCGGTCTGAACATTCTCTCGGGACTATGCCTCCGCCTGTGTCGCAAAACAAACGCGGACTCCCTATTCTTGCCCTGTGGGTGTTGCGCAACGGAAGTGCAACCTTTTCTTTCGGAGCAACCTCGGTGCCAGTATTTAGGTCAATAGGGGGCTTGCAAGCAAGTGTTTTTTTTCTTTTTCAGGCACACACACAGCACACGCACACTGACCCTTAACACCCCCCCCCCCCCCCTAAAAAAAAAAAACAAGGCCAGAGCTGCTTGAGTCTCTTCGAAACACGTAAGCATGGTTAAGTCAGCCACGTGGTTTGAGTAAAGCTGCGTTTACCTGAAAAATACAATTCAGCCCAAACATGTGAAGAAAACAAGTCGTGATTGGTTTATACGACCCCCGTTGATATGGACGACTCGAATTAGGAACAATTTAAAAAAGCTAGCCGTCGTGGCAAAAAAATGTCGACATCTGACGCGAAGGCAGCCAAGGGCCTGTGCTCAGTTGCTGGCAGATTTAACTAAATCACACACACAAAATAAGCAGGCATATTTGGCGCCGTTCCTTTCTACCGCTGTGCAAAGACTGCGGGGAGGGAGCACCGACGTGCCGACATGGCCTTGAAAGCAACCCGGCATGCCGGCCCGAACCGCGTTTCCTTCTCCTCTCTTTTTCTTTCGCCACGTGCGCGCGGACAGCTGCGGGCACTGCTAGAAAAAAACAGGAAGAAAATAAAAAATTTTCTCGTCACGTGACCAAAGAAGCTGGATTTTGGCGGCATTGGAAGCCGAAGCCGAAGGTAATCTTTGCCGGCGGCATGGCCTGCATGGACGCGGTAGCCGCGGTATGTTAGGATGTTGGGCACAATTCGGCGTTTGCACGGATGTTTGTCTGCTTCCTGTAGCTGCTTCGAGTCCTATCGTGTCTTTTTCCACTGTTCCCTCTGTGGCGAACGTGTTCAGTTCATGATGCTTTCTACGAAGACGGATTTGGGTTGCAACGACTTGGCGTGTGCGACTTCGTGAGGCCACCAGCGAGGGCGGATCGAGCACGCGAGAAGAGTGGAGAGTTGCTTCCATCTTGACGGCGTCGATACATGTAAGTCATCAAGCAGTGCATGCACAAGCGTAGGAAGTTGGGCTTGTTGACGTGAGTTCGTCTTGAAAACAGCGCTTAAGATGGACAACACGAGCGCCTCCGTCTTTCTCGTCCCGTTCAGCAAGGCGGAAATTTGGGCGAGTTGGTAAGTATTCATCATATTAGCTCACAGCGCAACAAGAGCGGGACACGGGGCTAAAGACAAACACAAACAAGCGCTGACTATCAACAGTTTTTTTTATTGAACGAAATGCGTATAAAGCCGCCGCGGTGGCTGAGTGGTTATGGCGCTCGGCCGCTGGCCCGAAAGACGCGGGTTCGATCCCGGCCGCGGCGGTCGAGTTTCGGTGGAGGCGAAATTCTAGAGGCCCGTGTACTGTGCGATGTGAGTGCACGTTAAGGACCCCAGGCGGCCGAAATTCCCGGAGGCCTTCACTACGGCGTCTCTCATAGCTTGAGTCGCTTTGGGACGTTAAACCCCCGTAAACCAAACCATGAAATGCGTATATATACAGACAATGAAAGACTTATCAAGACAACAAAAGTTATCTGGAAGGCACGTGGGAGGTCAGATAACTCAATTCCCTCTCGGATAATGTATATATGTACGCCTTTTGTTCTTCAATAAAAAACCAGTGAATAGTCAGCGCTTGTTTGTGTTTGTCTTTCGTCTCGTGCCCCGTTCTTGTTGTGCTGCGAGCAAAAATGATGAATATTTCTCATCCTGTCTTACCCGCAGTTATCATGACGAAGCTGGGTGATTCCACGCAAGATCAATCTGCCTAAATATTTCATATTTTAAGTTGTCTTGATGCAGTAGGCCAACAGTGAATTTCGTTTTGTGAAAGTGCTAATATTTCAGAAGAAAAAAAATATAAACGACGCCGTGGCAGAGGCAGCGTTTTCAAGCACAGCTTATTTTCGCAATATTGTTATGACGTAAGAATCTAGATGTGAAAGCTATGGTGGATATATTTCTCGTGCTAAATTTACAGGTGAGAAGGAATATGTCAGGCTTATTTCCGCATTTTTGAGGAAGTTGTTTGCTGGAAAATATTTCGAAAACGAGACGTCTCAAAACGAGAATATTTTCAGGAATTGTTTTCGGCACAAATATTAAGCACGTTTCCTTCAAATTTGTACAATAGATAAACATTGAGGTGCTAAAACTGTGTACTGGCTTTCATTGTTATATAATAAAGGAAGTGCAAGAAATATTGCCCTAAATTTGGCATTTCTGAACATAATAGTGTTTTTCAAAAATGTTTTCAACAAAAAACTGCATCCCCAATTTTTCTTAAAACTCTGGAAACAAGTCTGGAGAAGGAGGTGAAAAAAAATGTATGAAAGAACATGTTGCATTTTTTTTTTGTTTTCAACAATGTTATCCTAGCTCAAGCTTGTAATTTTTTTAGCGTCAGCAGGAGTGCCTAAATAAGGGGACGGAAGCTGCAAACACGCCCTCCGCTGCTCTAAATTTTCTCCAGATCCCAACACTGAGACCTTTTCCATCAAGAGAGAGCATACCTAATACTTTTTGAGGACAGACACTGATCTGTGATGTAAGAAGGATTCGGTAGTGCCGTTATGGCCGGGCGCAGGTAACAACTTGGAGTGCAGCCCATAGGAATGCATCTAAAGAAAAGTTTTGTATGTAATTCTATTGCTGCACAGTGCACCTATGAAGCTGTGTGTGTCCCCAGGCCCTCGCTTTGTCGTTTGACTGCATTCATACTGTGGCTAATTTTCTTTTCTAATTCGAGTTTGATTTAAAAATTCATTTTGGTTTCTTTTTAGCCGCTGTTAATTTATTTGGATTGGCTATGCTGGTATATCCTAGATTGGTGATAGCTATGCTGCAGTAGGCATTCGTTCAACTTATGTACAATTTTCTTTAAGCTTTTGTTTATCACAGAGCCTCCAAAATTTCTATGGTAAAAGCTATGGCACAGAATGTGGATTTGTAAAGCACCTCTGGCAAGCACATATTGGGATGTTTTTTTAAAAAAACATTGACTTTGAAAAGATGCTGTTTACTTCCGCGTTCATTTCTACTGTTTAGTTGGCTTTTTTTTAATGAAAGACAACCTTATAGGGGCACTGTGAAGTCAGAAAATTACATTTAGAACTTTTGTTTACCTGCACTCAGCGATTGCAGTGCTACTGAAATCTGTTTATGTTACAGATCGCTGTCAATCCACAAAAAGTATTAGGTACGCTCTCTCTTGATGGAAAAGGTATGTCTTGGGATATGGGGAAGATTAAGAGCAGCGAAGAGCGTTTGCTGCTACCGTCCCCCTCATTTAGGCGCTCTGGGTGAAGCTAAAAGAACTACAATTTTGAGCTTGGATAACATTGTTGGAAACAAAATAAGGCAACACGTTCTTTCATACACTTTTTTTCCTTCTAGAGTCTGTTTCATGAGTTTTAAGAAAAATTAGAGATGGGGTGTTTTTTCCTTTGATTTTTGAAAAACACTACTGTATTCAAAAATGCCAGATTTACGGCAATATTCCTTGCACTTCCCAATTTTATGTAACAATGAAAGCTGGTGTACTTTTTAGCACCTCAATGGTTATTAATCGTGCAAATTTGCAATTTACGTGTTATATATTTGTGGAGAAAAAAATGAAAATACGCCGTTTCAGACTTGTGTCGTTTTCGAAATTTTTTCCAGCAAGCGACAACTTCCTCAAAATAGCGGAAATAAGCCCACATATTCCTTCTCACCTGCACATTTAGCACAAATATATTACTATCATGCTTTCATATCTAGATAATTACGTCATGACAAATTAGCGAAATTGAGCTCTGTGTGAAAATGCTGCCTCTGCCTTGATATCGTTTATAACTTTTTTCTCTCAAATATTAGCATTTTCACAACGCAAAATTCACAGATGGCCTACTGAATAATGTGCGCATAATAAGTAAAATAATTGAGAAAATTAAAAACCAAATATTTAGGCACTTTGATCTCATGGAATCACCCAGCTGTCAGAAGCGATAAGATGCGCATCTAAAGTTATAAATATATGACCCTTACAGTGCAGTGATTAAGCATCAACCGTACTCGTTGCCATAACCTGGAATTGAGAAAGCGTGAGTACTGCCTCTCATGTTTATTTGGCATCATGTACACTTGCAATCAGCCATGTTTTTTGTGAAGTTAAAAGTTTGTTCTTTGTTTTGTACAGTTAGTTTTACTAGCGGAAACATTTTTGTTTTATTTGAACCTTATGGTTTATGCTTCATGGGGCTTGATGTTCCAAGGTGACTCGGGCTATGAGGGACACCGTAGAGGAAGGCTCTGGAAATTTTCGACCACCTCGGGTTCTTTAACGTGCACGGACATCACACAGTACACGCACACACCACTCAGCACTGAGTGCATATACATTTTTAGAACTCTGTAAAACTAAATTCTGAACACTCTGCATATTAAAATTTATGCCTGATGATGCACAGTCTGTCTTTCCAAATGTGGGGCATTAGGTAAATTTAGCACCTTTTGCTGCTAAAGCAGTGCTAGCATCACTCCTCCCCCCGCGGCAATTATTTGTTGTGTGTGATGCCTCAGCATGTAGTAAAACATTAATTAGAATAAGAGCTTCTAAGTAATCATCGAGGGTAAATCCAACTGCTTTCGCTTAATTGTCGATTCAGATGTCTGATTGTACCATAATTTTTCACATGCAGTTCAATTTAAATGCAGTGCTCTACACGTGGTACGTCCAAGAAACCAGGGAAATAAAGAAAGGGCTGAATTCTGGTTTATTATAAGTGCACTAAGCAGTGTTTAACACTGGCAAAATTTAAGCTATGCATCTTCACGACTTTGGGTGCTAGCGTGGCTTATGCTTTTCATAAAAAAATACAAGCGTGCTGTGACATTAAATGCTGCAACCCCAGCTGCTACTTGCTCGCAGTGTTCTTGGCATCCAGGCTCTATCTTCTACTCTTTTTTAATGAGGCCTAGGATATGAAGTACACTGTTAGAACGCATTTCCAACAGGCGAAAGCATTCATTAAAGACTATTGCCTATCTGTGCTCTGTGATGCCTTGTGGGCTCAGCTTCCGCTCTGTAGTATGAAAGAGAACAGCAGCGCTTCTGGTGGCTTTCCAGAGCGTAACGGGCTGCCGGAAAGGTAGATGCGCCCTCCCGGTCGAGCCACTGTAATATATTCTAGTTCACTATAATGATATCATTCTAACTGTTACAATGCTGCCTGTGAAATAAAATGCTGTGGCTTCCTAGACAGAACTTCTGTGCAGTAAATTTATATGATCAGGCCTGTTTGCATTGAATTGTTACATATTTATGGTGATAAAAAGATGGTATGCATTTTTCAGAGGATTACCTACATCATCGTGTTCATATTTAATGCAGGTCGCCAGCTGCTGGTTTTGCTGCTTGCCCTACAAGCAGTGCCACTGCCACCACTGGTCCAGGCCCTGCCCTTTTTTGCGCTTTGAAACGCTGGGAAAGCTGGGATTTCTTCAGTGAGTGCATCATTTGGAACTTTCTTACAGATTTCTGAACTTATTTGATGTCATTAACACTCAACACTTTGCTTTTGAAATGAGAAATGTTTGGATGTTTGCATGTGAAGACTTCTGCTTGCCGATTTATTGTAGATGGTGCCTTTGTGAAATGCTCATTGGAATACACAGCCCAGCAGCCCTTCCCTGTGGTCATAGTGACTGAAAAACTATTGTTACTGTTGTTGCTATGTCAGCAGAATATGCATTAGAGCACAGGCTTGCATTGCCAGCTTGAAACAGCTAATGGAAAGTTTGCAGTAGCAGTACCAGTTACTTATTCCCTGTAATTTTTCTCGGTCCTGTAATGTACTCCCATAATACCGTGGTCTGATGGAGGATATGAACTCATAGCAGTGTGAACTAATATTCTGCACATAGAGACTAAAAACTTTGTGTTCTGTCATTCACAGTTTATGAATATTGGATCCTTCTGCTTTTTATGCCTTTGTGATTGTGAAAATGTTCACTTAAGCATTATAGGGACACTTACAATGGATTGAAGTTTACATGTATCAAGTCTATGTAATTCTAAACACAATGAGACCACTCTCACCATAAGTGAAGCTTTTGTAAACTAGCGATGATCAAACAACAAAATACAAGTGTTACCATGGCCAGCCGGGTTAGCAACTGTGCGTGTCTACAGTTAATTTTTGGCAGGGATAGCAGAGGCTTTGCTACACTGTTATTCACTTGAGAATGGTGACATCCAGCCTTTGGGTGTGTATGTCAGGAGCTTGAATCGAGTATTTGGATCACGAGTGTGAATCAAGCATTAGGAAATATCAAAATTCAATTACTTCAGTCCTAAATTGGTTCTGGCTGCCATACAAACAATTATGCGCCAAGAAAGAGCCAGAGAGTGTACCAAGGACACTAATTAGATTCTAATTAGCATGACTGGGTAGGAGTGAGATTTATGAATCCGTCACTGCACTCCAAATGCCCCACATATTGCGCTGTACCATCTCCAGTTTGTTGATGAAAATTCATTCAAGCTGGTCCCAGTGTGCGTTATCTAAGCTAAAATAATTTTGCCAAAAAAAGTTTGTGAGGTGATGTCAGTTTGAACATTTCTGAAAGGTGTGAAACCAGACACTGCTCAATAATGATGAAAAATCCAAATTTTTAGAAAACACTGCACAAATTTTGTAATGACATTTGCACATATTCTGGTTATTGATATGATTCAGATCGTGTATTTTTGTACGGTATAAGTAGTTTTAAGTTTAAATAAAATTTAAAAATTTACTATTTTGACATTTAAAAAAATATCAACTTCCTCAGAATGGCCTTCTTGCCTACGTAGATTTCTATTACTAATAAAAGTTGTTACAGCAGATGAAACTGAATGCGTCGAAGTGAATTAAAATACTTAAGTAGGATAAAAGTGTTTCGGAACATAAGTAAACACTTTTTTTATTGCACCTTGAGGTGGTCGAAGTCAAAATACAGACGATGGCGGGTTTAGTAGAACAATTTATTGGCTTTCATTTGGGAAGTTTTAAATGAGGTGGTTTTTGTTCAAAGCGAGAAAAAGATTTTTAAAGTCGAGCTCTCGTGCTACAAGTTGCGTCATCTCTTAACGCTTCATCGAGTAACACAGCACCTGTCATGACACATTTATATCCACTAGCCACTTCAGTTTACCCTCACTCACTGTAGTGCATGTTTAGGGCTGGAGCGAAAGCAGGTATCGCGTGGCATTCGGCGGGTAGCATACAATATGCGATTTTTTGTTCGCTTTTGAAGTTCAAACGAACCCGCTATGACATAAGGCAGCCAAGAGTAGCAAAACTATGGCTTTCAGTGTGCTGTCTCGCTTGAGCCACAAGGAAGAAACGACCACCTGGCACTATCGTAACACCAGTCCTTTTTATGTCCAAATAAGATCATGGAAAGCATGTGCCCCGGAGCGCACGTGACGGTACGAAGTCCTCACCATGGCTTCTGGTAACGCGAGACACGCTGGCGCTGGCACTGTCCGATCGAGTGGAGTTGCCTTGCTCTCGAGTGGTCAAACATACTGCAACCCTGGCATCGGCATGCAGTCGCCTCCTCCTTGAATTCTGTATACTTTTTTCTTGCATAGCAAGCAACTCTGCCAAAGCTAGCACGCCTTTTTGCAAATGTCAAGTCCGTGCCCAAAATGTAGTTTACCATACAAGTACTGTGTGACAGCATGCATATTTTGTGCATTAAATCTCAATTACCGTGAATTACTGCCTCCTGCCCTTCGTTTTACCTCTTGCCACATTTTTGTCCTGCGGCTTGAGACTTCGAGAAGTAAAAATGACATGTGCTGATATGATATGCATCTCATAGGGCGAATCGCATATACACCTTCTGTGCCTAAAAACTAGTCCTCACTCTGTGAAATTTATATCCAGAAGTACAGAACACTAAGCGCCTCACTGCTTTTATCACGGTTTTCAGTGATGCCAGTTCATTTTATACCGCTTTGTTTTCATTCAAACACCCAGCGAGGCTTTGAGAAGAACAGATGATATGTGGTGGAGTAAAATGGTTTTGTGAACACACTACACCCGCAGCGTTGCCTGTTATGTCTGTCATGTCTCTGACAACAGTGACTTAGTGTGGCGTGAACAAACTGAATAACAATCTCACTGGTGCAAGTGCCACCCCGGCAGCACAAAGAAAATCTTTTCCCACAATTATCAGTTCGTGTACACAATGTTCTGAGGGCTGTGCTGTGCTTTGTGTTGAAGAGGCGCAAATAGACGACGCAGCTCACGGCAGACGAGCTCTACTTCAAAAATTTTATTCTCACTTTAAACAAAAATCACCTCGATTAAAACTTCAGAAGTGAAATGCAATAAATTGTTCTACTAAACTTGCCATCGCTGGTAGTATTTTTATTTTGACAACCTCAGAGTGAAATGAACGAGTTTTTATGGTCCCAAACGCACTTTTCTGCAAATTCAGCATTTTATCACTTCGACTCATTCAGTTGCATGAGCTGTAACATTTCTTACGGGTAATAGACATCTAAAAAAGCAAGATGGCTTTTTCTTAATTTCCAAAAAGGAGTTGATATTTTTATAAGTGTCATAGTGGAATTTTTACATTTTATTTAAATTAAAAAATAATTATACCGTTCAAAAATACAAGATCTGAATCATATCAAAAGCCAGAATCTTTGCAAATCTCATTAAAACATTTGTCGTGTATCTTCTAAAAATCTCGATTTTCGATCGATCATAGAGTGATGCCGGTTTCACACGTTTTCTAATTGTTGAAACAGCGCTCACCTCATGATTAAATTTTTTTGCCATCTGGCTTAAATTTTACACAATGCAAAAATTTTACGTTAATTTTTTTGAACAAATCGGATATGGTTGAGATTAACTCGGGGATGTTTGGCTTGGAATGAACCATCATTGACAGAGTCAAGGGATGATGTTTTAGGTGAACTGTGACTTCTTTCACACTTAGCTTTCCTGATTGTGACGAATGTTCCCACAGTGCTTCTATCTCTTGACGTTGTTATTTGCGTTTGAATTTTATTTCTGCTCAGTCATAATACCAGTCAAAAATTTTTTTCCCCAAAAAGCCCTGTGTTTCTGGTAAACCAAAGCTTTCGCTCTGTTACTTTAAAGTCATCACTGCAAGGAGACACATAGTACCTTGGTTGTGACAGTGACAAGTGCGACTGACTGCAAGTGCCAGAGAATAACAAATATTGCAGTCAAAGTTACAAAAAATAAAAAGTGAGAGCAGTAGCTTTGTATAGCCTGCCCTCATTGAGTGCACCCACCCTATCACATTTGCTAAAGCTCCCGCCCGGCTGCATATAGCTTAGGCCCACGTGCTTTGTACTAACATTGAACAGTAGGTCAGTGCAGGCATTATCAAATGAAGGCCTTAACCCTCGTTGAGGTGGAGTTCCAAGTGTGGGCTCACTGAGCAAGAAAGTGCACTACAAAAAATTCATCATAATGCTGATTTTTTATGTGGTGTACAAAACTGGAGTAACACAGCACTGCAACATCAAAGTAAACTAGCTACGTGGTGGCACTAAGACGGGGTAAATCCTCTTGTGCAGTCATTTGACTGCTGATACCGGCCCAGTTATATGCACATGTTCTTTAGTGTGGCAAGCGCACCAAAAGAAGGCCGCTGATTGCCATTTGATGCTGATTTATCGTGATCTGGCTCGTCACTACCTCCTTTTTTTTGCAGCCTCTAGTTGGATATAACCCAAGAACGAGGAGGCAAATGCTCGTTAAAGAATGCCCTCCAACCAATGGCTTCGATCGATTCTCACAGTGTTCTGGTTATTCTCCTTAGACCTGCTAGTGTGACATCGCCATGGGGTGGCAGATGAAGCGGGATAAACCAGGGCTTAAATCAGACTAACCATGACATCACAAGCTGTCAGTGCCATTGGTTGAAGGGCCTTTTTTGAGAGGCATCTGCTGCTTTGTTCTTGAGTTGTTTCTGACTGTACCATGCTCTGATGGAACTCATATCACTTTTGTGTTTTCATGGCACACATGCTCATGCACCATATTATATTTGCAATGCAGAAGCTCCCATTTAGCTGTCATCCTAAATGATTAAATTAAACTCTGTGTAGCTATTGCAAGGAAGTTATGGTACATAGAGGCATCGGAAAATGCTCTTCTTGAGACAGTGCCATTGCTACATTATATAGCCCTAGTTAAGGTTTTGGTTCGCACATCTAATAACCTCAGAGCATGAAATGTTTTTCACCTACTTGTAGCGGTTGATGCCATTTTGTGATGGAACCTTAATTTGGCACAATGCTGTGGCACATGGACCTATCTGCCTTACTTTTTCTGGAAACAACAAATTGTGAGAACTAAATTTTTTTTTGCGCTGGTTTATTTCTTACTTGTTTTCATGTAAACACTTGAGCACAAATTTTTTCATGAATTTTGTAACTGAAAAACTTCAGTACATTTAAGTTACTGTACAAAATCTCTCGTCCTTCTATGTATCTTTATGTGTTGTCTAAGTGTATTAAGTGCGTGTGTATTATCTGCTGCCCAGGTCTCTCCTGCTGTCTGGTCCTCCAGGATAAGAAATAGGTGGACTTGTGAGCTGTTTGGCTGTAACCTTATTTAAAATAAAGCCCATATGTGGTATGTTTTCTTTTCAGTTGTGAAAAATCTTGTTCAGTTATTGCACTGCGCCTAAACCAAAACACGCAACTACTACACATTATACATGCCTGCTTCTTGTGTACACATTGCACCAATACTCTGCATGATTAGAAGGCCAGCCATTGCATTCAGGAGAGAAATATAACCTATAGCAGCAAAGCTTTATGCTGCTGTGGAAGTAAGTTATGCTGTCTGGAATAAAACATACTCGTTCTCAAAAATGTATCAATACTCCTAGACAGCCAAACAATGCACTGGTATTTATGGCATAAATTTACGCTGCTGTGGGAGTAGGAGTTAACCCCTTTGGACTAAAATATAGTCTTCCTGAAAAGATGTAACTATAATCTTGGGCAGCATAAACTTACACTGCCTTTGAAGACGTAACTTTACACTAGAGAGAGTCCAACGTTTACACTGTCGTAGACTAAAACATAGGTGGAACTATAGTCTTCGAAAGCGTAAACTTGCACTGCCTTTCAAAGTGTAAATTTATGCTGGAGAGAGTGTAACGTTTTTACTGGCGTAGACTAAAACATAGTCTTCCTGAAAAGGTGCAACTATAGTCTTCGGCAGCGTAAACTTCCATTGCCTTTCAAAGTGTAAATTTACGCTAGAGAGAGTGTAACGTTTATATTGGTTGTCGTGGACTAAAACTTTAGTCTGGAGCAAATAGCGTAACATTACCCTCCTAAAGGTGTTAGCTCAGCGACAAGTAGTTTACCCCCAAAAAGACTAAAATCGCACTCTTTTTTTTAGAGTGCAGTTTCCGCCCATGCCGTTTGATGTCGTTCCACGTCACGCTCGCTGTATTACAGGACGTGCTACGTCCGCCGCTATGGTCGAGGATGGCACTGGTGAACACTGTCAAGGTTCGCATACACCCAATAAACATAAATACCCACGAGAGCAGCAGATTGGACAGACGTCGCTGTAGCTCAGTTGGTAAGAGCACCGGACGCGATATCCGAATGTCGTCGGTTCGGATTCCACCGGCGGCATGGTTGTTTTTTTCTGCTGGTTTGTATGCAATTTTCTTTAAGCGATTTATTAATTTAAGTAACATTATCCCACTGATAAGCGCACCACAATAAAAAAATAGCGTTCCCCTATGCACCTTGGTTTCGGTGACTGTTGGCTTCCTTCATAACTTTGTCAAACGGGCCCCTCATTTCCTTTACCTCTTCTGCTAATAGCTTAACGAGGGTCTGGGTTCTGGCAGTCTTGATGCCATAGGTAGCATAACAGGGCTCTCACACAGTTTCCGCCCTCACCGTTAGCTGACGTTCCACGTCACGCTCGCGGTATTACAGTGCGTGCTATGTCCGCCGCTAAGGTAAAGGGTGGCGCTGGTGAACACTCTCAAGGTTCGCGAACACCCAATAAACATAAATACCCACGAGAGGAGCAGATTGGACCGCCTCTCTGTAGCTCAGTTGGTAAGAGCACAGCACGCCATATTCGGAGGTCGTGGGTTCGGATCCCACCGGCGACATGGTTGTTTTTTCTGCGGCTTTAATAGTAATTTTCTTTAAGCGATTTATTAATTTAAGTAACATTATCCCACTGATAAGCGCACCACAATAAAAAAATGACGTTCCATTGTGCACCTTGGTTTCGGTGACTGTTGGCTACCTTCATAAGTTTGTCTAACGGGCCCCTCCTTTCCTTTACCTCTTCAGCTAATAGCTTAACGAGGGTTTCGGTTCTCGCAGTCTTGATGCCACAGGTAGCATAAGAGGGCTCTCACACAGTTTCCTCCCCCGCCGTTAGATGACGTTGCACGTCACGCTCGCGGTATTACAGGACGTCCTACGTCCGCCGCTATGCTCGAGGGTGGCGCTGGTGAACACTCTCAAGGTTCGTGTACACCAAATAAACATAAATACCCACGAGAGCAGCAGATTGGAGAGCCTTGTCTGTAGCCCAGTTGGTAAGAGCATCGGATTCGATATTCGAAGGTCGTGGGTTTGAATCCCACCGGCGGCATTGTTGTTTTCTCTGTGCTTTGTAATTATTTTCTTTAAGCGATTTATTAAATTAAGTAACATTATCTCACTGGTAAGCACAACACAATAAAAAAATAACGTTCCCCTATGCACCTTGGTTTTGGTGACTGTTGGCTCGCTTCATAGGTTTGTGAAACGGGCCCCTCATTTCCTTTACCTCGTCTGCTAATAGTTTAATGAGGGTCTCAGTTCTGGCAGTCTTGATGCCATAGGTAGCATAAGATGGCTCTCACACAGTTTCCGCCCTCGCTGTTAGATGAAGTTCCACCTCACACTCGCGGTATTACATGACGTGCTACGTCCGCCGCTATTGTCGAGGGTGGCGCTGGTGATTACTCTCTAGGTTCGCGTACACCCAATAAACATAAATACCCACGAGAGCAGCAGATTGGACAGCCGTCGCTGTAGCTATGTTGGTAAGAGCACCGGACGCGATATTCGGAGGTCGTGGGTTTGGATCCCACCGGTGGCATGGTTGTTTTCTCTGCTGCTTTGTAATTTTCTTTAAGCGATTTATTAATTTAAGTAACATTATCCCACTGATAAGTTCACACAATAAAAAAATAGCGTTCCCCTATGCACTTTGGCTTCGGTGACTATTGGCTCCCTTCATAAGTTTCTGAAACAGGCCCCTCATTTCCTTTACCTCTTCTGCTAATAGCTTAACGAGGGTCTCGGTTCTGGCAGTCTTGATGCAACAGGTAGCATAAGAGGGCTCTCACACAGTTTCCGCCCTCGCCGCTAGATGGCGTTCCTCGTCAAGCTCGCGGTATTACAGGACGTGTTACGTCCGCCGATATGGTCGAGGGTGGCGCTGGTGAACACTCTCAAGGTTTGCGTACACCCAATGAACACAAATACCCACGAGAACAGCAGATTGGACAGCTGTCGCTATCGCTCAGTTGGTAAGCTCCTGACGCGATATTCGGAGGTCGTTGGTTCGGATCCCACCGGCGGCATGGTTGTTTCTTCAGCTGCTTTGTAAGTAATTTTCTTTAAGCGATTTATTAGTTCAAGTAACAATATCCGACTGATAAGCACCACACATTAAAAAAATAACGCTTTCTTATGCACCTTGGTTTCGGAGACAGTTGGCTCCCTTCATAACTTTGTCAAACGGGCCCTTCATTTCCTTTACCTTGTCTGCTAATATCTTAACGATGGTCTCAAATCTGGCAGTCTTGATCCCATAGGTAGTATAAGAGGGCTCTCACACAGTTTCCGCCCTCGCAGTTAGACGACGTTCCACGTCACGCTCGCGGTATTAAAGGACGTGCTACGTCCGCCGCTATGGTCAAGGGTGGCGCTGGCGAATACTCTCAAGGTTCACGTACAGCTAATAAACATAAATACCCACGAGAGCAGCAGATTGGACAGCCGTCACGGTAGCTCAGTTGGTAAGAGCACCGGACGCAATATTCGAAGGTCGTGGGTTCGGACCCCACCGGTGGCATGGTTGTTTTTTCTGCTCCTTTGTAATTTTCTTTAAGCGATTTATTAATTTAAGTAACATTATCCCACTGATAAGCACAACACAATAAAAAATAACGTTCCCCTATGCACCTTGATTTCGGTGACTGTTGGCTCCCTTCATAAGTTTGTGAAACGAGTCCCTCATTTCCGTTACCTCTTCTGCTAATAGTTCAACGAGGGTCTCGGTTATGGTACTCTTGATGCCAATACGTAGCATAAGAGTGCTCTCACACAGTTTCAGCCCACGCCGTTAGATGTCGTTCCACGTCACGCTCGCGGTATTACAGGACGTGCTACGTCCGCCGCTATGGCCGAGGGTGGCACTGGCGAACACTGTCAAGGTTCGTGTACACCCAATAAACATAAATACCCACGAGAGCAGCAGATTGGAACGTTGTTGCAGTAGCTCAGTTAGCAAGAACACCGGACGCGATATTCGGAGGTCGTGGGTTTGGATCCCACCGGCGACATGGTTGTTTTTTCTGCTGCTTTGTATGTAGTTTTCTTTAAGCAATTTATTAGTTCAAGTAACAATATCCGACTGATAAGCACCACACAATAAAAAAATAACGCTTTAATATGCACCTTGGTTTCGGTGACAGGTGCCTCTCTTTACAAGTTTGTCAACCGGGCCCCTCATTTCCTTTACCTTGTCTGCTAATCGCCTAACAAGGGTCTCGGTTCTGGCAGTCTTGATGCCATAGGTAGCATAAGAGGGCTCTCACACAGCTTCCGCCCTCGCCGTTAGATGACGTTCCACCTCACACTCGCGATATTACATGACGTGCTACGTCCGCCGCTATGGTCGAGGGTGGCGTTCGTTATTACTCTCAAGGTTCGCGTACACCCAATAAACATAAATACCCACGAGAGCAGCAGATTGGACAGCCGTCGCTGTAGCTATGTTGGTAAGAGCACCGGACGCGAAATTCGGAGGTCATGTGCTCGGATCCTACCGGCGGCACGGTTTTTTTTTTTCTGCGGCTTTTTAAGTATTTTCTTTTAAGCGATTTATTAATTTAAGTAACCTTATCCCACTGATTAGCTCACACAATAAAAAAATAACGTTCCCCTATGCGCATTGGTTTCGGTGACTATTGGCTCCCTTCATAAGTTTCTGAAATGGGCCGATCATTTCCTTTACCTTGTCTGCTAATATCTTAACGACGGTCTCGGTTCTGGCAGTCTTGATGCTATAGGAAGCATAAGAGGGCTCTCAGACAGTTTCCGCCCTCGCCGTTAGATGACGTTCCATGTCACACTCGCGGTATTACAGGAAGTGCTGCGTCCGCCGCTATGGTCGAGGGTGGCACTGGTGAACACTCTCAAGGTTCGCGTACACCCGATAAACATAAATACCGACGAGAGCAGCAGATTGGACAGATGCAGTAGCTCAGTTGGCAAGAACACCGGACGAGACATTCGGAGGTAGTGGGTTTTGATCCCACCGGCGGCATGGTGGTTTTCTCTGCTGCTGTGTAAGTAATTTTCTTTAAGCAATTTATTAATTCAAGAAACATTATCCCACTGATAAACACAAAACAATACAAAAATAACATTCCCCTATGCACCTTGGTTTCGGTGGCCGTTGGCTCCCTTCACAAGTTTGTCAAACGGGCCCCTCATTTCGTTTACCTTGTCTGCTAATAGCCTAACAAGGGTCTCGATGCTGGCAGTCTTGATGCCTTAGGTAGCATAAGAGGGCTCTCACACAGTTTCCGCCCTCGCCGTTAGATGACGTTCCACCTCACACTCGCGATATTAGATGACGTGCTACGTCCGCCGCTATGGTCGAGGGTGGCGTTCGTTATTACTCTCAAGGTTCGCGTACACCCAATAAACATAACTACCCACGAGAGCAGCAGATTGGACAGCCGTCGCTGTATCTATGTTGGTAAGAGCACCGGACGCGATATTCGGAGGTCATGGGTTTGGATCCCACCAGTGGCATGGTTGTTTTCTCTGCTGCTTTGTAAGTTTTTTCTTTAAGCGATTTATTAATTTAAGTAACATTATCGCACTGATAAGCACAACAAAATAAAAAATAGCCTTCCCCTATGCACCTTGGTTTCGGAGACAGTTGGCTCCCTTCATAACTTTGTCAAACGGGCCCTTCATTTCCTTTACCTTGTCTGCTAATATCTTAACGATGGTCTCAATTCTGACAGTCTTGATCCCATAGGTAGTATAAGAGGGCTCTCACACAGTTTCCGCCCTCGCAGTTAGATGACGTTCCACGTCACGCTCGCGGTACTACAGGACGTGCTACGTCCGCCGCTATGGTCGAGGGTGGCGCTGGTGAACACTCTCAAGGTTCACGTACACCTAATGAACATAAATACCCACGAGAGCAGCTGATTGGACAGCCGTCACTGTAGCTCAGTTGGTAAGAGCACCGGACGCAATATTCGAAGGTCGTGGGTTCGGATCAAACCGGTGGCATGGTTGTTTTTCCTGCTCCTTTGTAAGTAATTTTCCTTAAGCGATTTATTAATTTAAGTAACATTATCCCACTGATAAGCACAACACAATAAAAAAATAACGTTCCCCTATGC
>JARKHS020033528.1:0-34082 GCA_030143305.2 Amblyomma americanum
CACGTGCAGAGCGTATTTCGCACGGCAGGACGTGCGGCATTTGTGACAAACCTTCTTTCTGAACTCTGAGAGCATATTTGTATTGATGTTTTTTTTTACAGAATGCGACAAAAGCTGTTGAAAGGTTAAGTTTACGCCAATCAAATTGCACGCCGTAGCAGAATTTACCATGGCTTACGTTTCGACGTTGCAGTGTTATCGTTGGTCACCACTCACAAGTGACAACCGGGGCCATTTGCTGTTTAAGAAAGAATGAATGGAATTCATAGGTTAATTTCGCATTCCAAAGGAACACATAGAATAAACCATCGTTACAGATCAATTCCGGCCACCCACAGGGTTCTTTACATTCCCCAAATCTCAATACACGATCGGATTTGCATTTCATCTCCTTCAGTACGGGCGCGGATAACCACATACAAGCTTTAAACATCTCAAATACGGCACTTGCTGGACATTCTGTATGTCCAGTAGATATCCAGATTTATCCACATAACACTGAGGGGATATATAGCGGATTATCAGAAATGCATCCGTACCTCTAAAATAGAATGTTGTACAGATGTCACAGCTGGACATTAGTACATCTAGTAGATGTGCACAGAAGGAGAGGTTGACGACTAAAGTACTTCCTCTGCATTGCTATCGATTTCTCTGCAAAGAACCTGCTTAAAACTTTGCTCGAAGCTGCTCTGCAATAATGAGAACAATGAGCCCAAGTTACGTTAGGTAATTGGGGCCGTGCATTAAGAGGACCTTCAGACGGGCGTTACAACCGAACCGTTTGTAGCGGGGGTCCCGGATGGTGTCAAACGATTCGTCGTGTTGTGATGCACACGTTTATGAAATTTATTAGCTGATATAATGAGAAAATATATCGGATGTAGCGAAGGTGGCTGCAAGTCGGAAGAGGTACGCAAAATCCATGAGGTAGATGGCGCTGCTTGTGTTGTAGAATAGCAATACACCAAATCAGGGGGTACAGGGTGATATGCGATGGGCGTCGTTTGAGACCAGAGAAGCTAGCAGTAAGATAGCATTTGAGGAGCGATTGCGAAAAACGGGGGAAAAGCAGTGGGCTAGGAACGTTTTCAGATACCTGTATATAAGGAATGTTGACACGAAATGGAGAAAGCGAACTAGAAAATTGAAAAGCAAATATCTGGACCGCAGTAGGGGGGCAAATCAGCAATTATCGGTTAAGAAAAGGGTTAAATAAACAGAGAGAGCTCTGTGGAAAACGGGGATGCGGACGAAATCAGCACTGGGAACATACAGAATTTTTAAGCAAGAAATTGCCAAAGAAAATATCTATGATAATTGTAGGGGAAGCTCTTTGTTGTTTGAGGCCAGGACGGGAGTTTTGCGGACTAAGACATATAGAGTCAGGTACCTTGAGATAGACACGTTGTGGGTGGCGTGCGGAGAGGAGGCGGAAACGGCTGAACACTTGATACTTCTCTGTAAAGGGCTTCACCCTACAGTGGAAAGCAGCGGGGCTGATTTATCCAAGGCATTGGGGTTTAAGGACAGTGAAGATAAAGCAGATTTTCAGCGGGTATAATTAACCAAGCGAAGGTAATCTGATTGGTGGCTAAAATCAAGACAAGAGTAAAATTTCATAAGTCATGGCTAGGTGGCTTGAGCCACCGCCCGATTTAAAGCGTTCAGCCGCATCCATCCATCCATTAATCCATATATCCATCCATCCATCCATCCATCCATCCATCCATCCATCCATCCATCCATCCAAGTAGGGTGCCTCGATGGGCGGGCACCCAGCTACCTTACTTAGAAAGGATGTTTCCGGAAAAGAAACATCCACGGATGTTTCCATTTGGTCTTCTCCACGTTTGCTGAGCACGCCGATGCAAACATTTGAAGCTCCCGTATTTAACGTACTTAAGTCAAACACTGAGGCTGTGTTGGCGAAATGAAAAATTTGTTTTCAAGGAAGGTAATCACACAGTAACTGACTCACATATCTCGGTGGACACCTAAAACGAGCCTTAAGGGAAGACATAAAGGAGGGAGGGAAAGAAGAAAGGAAGAAAGAGCTGCCGTAGTCGATGTAGTAGTAGTAAGTGGTTTTTATTACAATAATAATAAAAAGGAAGGAAAAGATTTTTGCAAGCCCCGGCATCGTCGTCAGCTTCTTCGTTGCTGGCGATGCCGCAGTGACCGGGCACCCAGTGTGCACGCACGGCGCATCCTCTTTGCGCGAGGCGCTCTATGCACTAGTGGGGTACGAGGCCGTTGGATTGCAGGCGGCTGAGGGCGGCAATAGCAGTTTTGAAGCGAAAAGCTTCACTACGGTAGTCAACACCGCGCTTCGCGCCAGCCGGCGTATGTCGGAGCACGAGTGACGTCACGCACGGCGCAGGTGGCCGCCGCCGACTTTGTCGCCTCCTTTCGCCGCTGCCGCTTTTCTCTCTCTCTCGCTCCCTATTTACTACTGCACATGCGCCACTAGTAGCACCGAGCCACAGGTGTACCGCCGCAGCGCAGCGCAGAGCCTTTACTCAAAATCCTACTTTCAATTATCAGTTTTCTCTTTCGTCTTTCCCTCTCTCCTTTATCCCTTCCTTTACGGCGCCCTTCGGGCGTCCACCGAGATATGTGAGACGGTTACTGTGCTATTTCCTTTCCTCAAAAACCAAACATGTGAGCCGACGGCGTTCATAGAATTAATTTGCTTTCACAACTTTGCAAAGGCCGTTCATTTTCACGAAAAGAAAGGCGCACAATCGGCTCCGGGGTAAGTGCAGACCTTAATCTCGCTTTCATGTACGTGGCGTTCGTGTCCGACTGCAAAAGCCTGCTTTGATTGCGTTCCGCACACTCTATAAGCAGCGCGCCCTCCCTGCCACCTTGGGAGGTGGCATGCAGTTAATGGTTGATCGCGAGAGATTGATCCCCAAATGAACGCTGCTGCCTAGCTATTGCTGCAGTGCCGCATGTCAGCCACAACGCTGTCAGCGTTAATGTATTCATTCCGCATCTGTCTCACCACCGCAAGATGTATCACAGCACGAATGAGGCGTCCGCATATCCAGGGAGCCAGTTACGCGCACTTCCTTTGGTCAAATCCATTGCCATCTAGAACATTGTCAATGCCAAAGGCAATGAACACAGTGAACGCCGACATCTTTCGCTTTGTATATCCTGTATTAGCTGAGCTAATCAACATAACTTTTTTTCAGAAATATTTACTATTTTCCTGCTTTAGAGGCAAAACGCTAAGCGCTAAGACGCCCGTGCGACGTAAGTGCACGTTAAAGATTCCCAGGTGGTCGAAATTGTTCCGGAGCCCTCCACTGCGCCACCTCTCTTCATTTCTTCTTTCACTCCCTCCTTTATCCCTTCCCTTACGGCGCGGTTCAGGTGTCGAACGAGACAGATACTGCGTCATTTCCTTTCCCCAAAAACCAATTATTATTATTATGCTTTAGTAATCCGCGGCTGCTCTCTCAATTACGACGTAGGAATGGGATGCTGTAAGCTCTCCTTGCAATGTTGGCTCTTTAAGGATAAAAGTCAATTTAATGCAAATATTAATTTGAAAATAAAAGAAGCATGTGAAATACCGAGATATTTCTCGCAACTTACGCTAAAGCGTTCACGAAGTAGAGCAAAAAGTGTTGAATTTTTTAAAGAATATTAGGGCACTTATGAGCGTTCTGTGTAATAAAGAGAACCGCATAGTCGCCAGGAATCTTTGGCGCAATTGTGCGGTTGAGACCTCCATCACGTCGCTTATTTGTATAGAAATATTTTCTGCGGTTTAAAGGGACTATGCGACGAATAAAAAGTCGCTTGCAAATGTTTGCGATGCTTAGAAATGATGTTAAGAAGCAATCACACCAAATATGAGTCTTTGGAACTGAACCGATAATTTATTGTGATGATTTAAAAACCGTGTTTTTTTAAATTTGCTGCATCGCCCCGCCGCGGTGGCTCAGTGGTTAGGGCGCTCGACTACTGATCCGGAGTTCCCGGGTTCGAACCCGACCGCGGCGGCTGTGTTTTTATGGAGGAAAAACGCTAAGGCGCCCGTGTGCTGTGCGATGTCAGTGCATGTTAAAGATCCCCAGGTGGTCGAAATTATTCCGGAGCCCTCCACTACGGCACCTATTTCTCTCTTTCTTCTTTCACTCCCTCCTATACCCTTCCCTTACGGCGCGGTTCAGGTGTCCAACGATATATGAGACAGATACTGCGCCATTTCCTTTCCCCCCAAAACCAATTATTATTATTATTTAAAATTTGCTCGTAGTTACCGATTTTGAAACTAAAATCGTGAAAAAAGACCACTGCACCCGTGACGTCGTCAGGCCACCAAACGCTCTTATTCGCTGGAGCCACGGCAGCCACGACGTCACGGGCACACTTCGCTGGCCGTGAAAATCGTCCACTCGTGCCGCCGCGCGACCCTCTCGGGCAAGCGCGAGCCAGGGCTTTGCCTTCGCGCATATGGTTTCAATTTTCCTCTGCCGCCTCCTTCTCTCGGGAGTTCCGGAGCCACTCGCAGTGGCTCGCCGAGTCGCTACTGTCGTCGCTGGCGTTCAGCCGCTACGGCGTGAACGCATAGGGCTCGATGCCCATCGCGGCCGTAAGAGCGAGCAGCCGCGCCTCGAGGTCCGGGTCCATTACTGCTAACTACAACAGACGACAAGCAAAGAAACACGTCGCGCGCCGCAATCACGCCGCCGACGCTGCTGCTGGGGTGCTAAGAGCGACAACCGGAAGTTGCAAAAGGAACGTCAGCGGATGACGTATTCATGGGCGGGGCTTAGTCCCAGAGCTGTTTTCTTTATTCTTGTCAGGTGCCCCGCGTGTACGAGTTGAGGGGGAACGGAGGAGGGTAATATTTATTCATCTATTTCTTCGGTGTTATTAATGCTAGCTTAAAAATTCTTGTGTTGGGGTGACGAGTGATGCTTGTCTGCTTTGCGTAATCTCAATTAATTTATTGCATAGTCCCTTTAAAGGGGTGGAATTCGAGGAAAACAGTTTATATGGCGTGTATTTTTTTTTCATATGTACAAGACTACGTGAGAGATGCGAAAGATATTCAGAGAGTAGTTCGCTGCTTCCATACACGAATTCCGCGGCTGCTGAAATTCAGGTCTCTGGTTAGCCTCATTCAATACCTTGAGGTGAGATGAGGTTTTTCGACCAATCGGAGTCGCTGGTTTGTACGCTGCGTTTCTTGTAAGGTCAGTGTTCTTTTGGAAAACAATAGCCAGGTTTCACTGACAGTTTCAGTGCGCCATCGCTGTCGAGCAGAATGCCGGCATAGCAGCAGTCCTTGCCGGATCTCCATAGCAAGCATGCTTGGAGGAGAATCTCGTGACGACATGAAAAAAAATTAAACGTGCGCTGAAGTCTCCTTACCTGCGGAAATGCGAACCATTTCGAGTTCTATTGCCTCCTCTGTTACGTAATTATGTAAATAATCATAGACGGTGATTCTTTACTTACTTGGTCAATAAACTAATCAATTAGATAATAGATTATTAATGTAATAATCAATGAATAATTATTAGTAATTTTTGTTATTCATTTTCGATTTGTTTGTAATGAATATTAACTTCATTGTATTATAATTAGTCATTCAATTCTGGAGAAATTACTGTTAATTCATATTTCGTGCATTACTCGTGGTGATTATAGAAATTTAATGCCCTATTTTTAATTATTTTTGAGTAGTTGGCTCGTTTAAAATTTCCATTCAGTCATTATTGATCACTGCAAATCCTACTTAAACTCTTACTGTATGATCGCCAGCTCATGAGGACATGCTCTGACATACCTCATGTCCACGCCACTCATGAGGCAAGAAATGTTTTCACATGAAAGCCCAGTCGCACACGCGACCCTCCGAAGCTGCACAGTGTGATTTGTTTCGAAAGCATTTCTAACGAAAACTTAAAATTTCATCAAGATAGAGAAAGAGAATGAACTGCACATTCGATCATTTAGGGCGCCTTCCTCATTGCCAAAAAAATGTAGAGAGTTAAAGCGTTCATTTCTTTAGGGCTTCCTACATGCATGTAAGATGCAAATATCTTAGTGGGCCACTCAAAACGCCTACAGGCGAAAGCCTCGGTTATACGCCACAATGTGGCTAGGTTGGGTGCCTTTCTTAGTGAATTGCTTCAAGCTTCAGAGCGGCAATCAACCGACGAGGACTGCTGTAGTGTTAGCTTGTTGCAGCGTGCGCAGAGAACGACTGACACGTTCGTTGTCTCGGTACGAAAACCCTTTAATGTCCCGGTTATTTTTCCACGCTTCCGGCGGCCTTAGCGCGGGGCCTCTCCGTGCAGTTCCCTCTTGCGGGCCTTGTTTAGTCCTGCTCATTCGCCTCCAAACGAGTGCTTACAGAGACTTGGTTGGTTTGGTTTGGTTTGTGGGGTTTAACGTCCCAAAGCCACCCAGGCTATGTGAGACGCCGTAGTGGAGGCTTCCCGATATTTCCGATGACCTGGGGTTCTGAACGTGCAATGACACGGCACAGAATACGGGCCTATGGAACATAGCCTCCATCGAAATGCGCCCGCTGCCGGGATCAAAGCAGCCGAGCACCATAACCACCGAGCCACCGCGTCAGCGCTTACACACTGTTATCCTGTATGACGTTATTTCCGGCTGTAAAGAAGAAACAGAACGCCAGCAAGGGCGGATTTATGGGTCACTCGAGGAGGCGGCGGTTGTGGGCATTCCCATGTCAACCATGGATGGCTTACACCTTTTCTATTAGTAAATTAGGAATCGGCATATATTTCTTATGTAAAACTTTTCACATAGGGGGGTTGCCCAGTTACTCTTATAAATTTACCCCGAACGCCAGTGCTTCAGCATGCAGGTGACTCCGGAAGAATCTCAGAAGCCCGCCAAATTTAAGAAACACAGCGTTCGACGTAATGACAGGAGAATTGTAATGTATTTCGATGACAGCACCCATACAAGAATTATGTCTAGAAGTTTATAGACTGTAAAATATAATACAATTAATAGCACTAAACCAGGAACAATGTTCGGCAATTAATAAAACGTCAAATTTTGAGAAGATGGCCTTTGTCGTTAAAAAGTTAATTTTCCAGGCAATCTTCATGCTTCAAGTACCGATAACCAGATATGTGGTGTGGTTTGGCGGAGAGCACGCAGTCGCACGTTGGTTCACTTAGTTCAATTCGAAGCGCTTGCCTCAACTTCGTTGCCGTCGCCTGTCATTCCAAGCAACCGGCTCCACGTGCTAGTTCACGCTGACGGCAACGAAGATGAGGCAAGCACTGGCGCTCAATTTCCTTTTCTTGTTGGACGTCTTACAGCTGGTCTTCAGAACTACGACGTCATCGCAATGGGAGCGAGCTTCCCCGACCTTTCCTTGGTACTGCGGCCCAACATGGTGCGGACGTCCTTCTAAACTGCGATGAAGGCGAGGTGGTAGTGGGGTAGAAGACGGAGCAGCAGTTGAGAGTACCGCGAGTGGAGAGGTCGGGCACCAGCCTGTACGAGAACCACGGAGAGGTCACCGACGGCTTCCGCTGGTCTGATGACGTCGAGGCCGGATGGAGCATGAACAATAAGTGCATAGCACCGGGGTCTGTCGCAAGACGCAGATGTCCACGGAGAAGTCGCCGACGGCTTCCGCTGGTCTGATGACGTCGAGGCCGGATGGAGCATGAACAATAAGTGCATAGCACCGGGGTCTGTCGCAAGACGCAGATGTCCACGGAGAGGTCGCCGACGGCTTCCGCTGGTCTGATGACGTCGAGGCCGGATGGAGCATGAACAATAAGTGCATAGCACCGGGGTCTGTCGCAAGACGCAGGAGTCGATGGGCAGCGTAGCAGAGAACCAGGAGCATGACACCTTCCTCGAGGTGACAGTACGTGCCGTGCGGGTTCGGACGACGCCCAGACTGTGACCAACGTCGACTGCGGCCACAACCTTCCCCTTGGTCGTGATGGCCAGCATGCTCCCCTCTCTCTTCCATTGCAGGCAACTTGCACTCGTGGAACGTTGCGACAAGCAGGGGCTCTGGAAAATCCCGGCGGCGCTTGATCTGGATGCAGTACTGAACGTTCTCCGGTGCGGCGGCTAGGCAAGACGCGCAGGCCACCATCGCCGGGTTTGCTCGCGCGAAGCATTTCCGCAGTGGCCGTGGCAGTCGATGCACGAACCTGCGGAAGGGTTGCGGCGTGATCGGAGCAGGGCCCACAGCAGCAGTTTTCAGCGGAGCATAGCCGAAGAATGCTCGGGTGCCTCTGTGGGCTCGTGCGTCGTGCCGTGCACCAGGTGAAAGGGCTCCGCAGCTCTGCAAGCATCGAAGTCGCCCTTTGGGAAGTCAGCAGGCAGCTCTAGCGGTGGACCAAGAGAACCCTGGTACACCATCATCTGCGCTTGGCACCAAGGGGTGACTTTCGTCGATGAAGTCGAACAGCACAGCAGCAGAAACGCGTTTTTTTTAGGGGGGGGGGGGGGGGGAGATTGAATCGCGGCTACCACGGCACGTTCGTCGCGTGATGCGCCAGAGGCGAACGAAGTTTCTTCGTCGTCCTTGTCGGAATTGTCTGAAATACTGTACCTGTGGCAGTTAAACTTGTGCTTGTTTTAGCTGGCTGTTTTTCGTCATTTTTTCGTCTTCAAGCCTTTGGTTCCTTTCCCGAAGAGCAATCATCGATTTGTGTCGGTTTTGCTCATCACTGGACAGAAAGGCTGGCCAGTGTATACACGTTTCTATACACGTGTATAGACGTTTCAGCTACGACGAAAGGAAGTGAAATAATTAGGAAGTAGTAGCGTCTGCTTTCCCTCATGCTTCAAAGTCCAGCATGAATAGGGGTCGCAGCCGTCTCATGTGTCTGTTTCACGCCTAGAGTTCGTTTTTTAGAAATTTGTCTAAATATGTTACGCAATGCGTTTACATCGTTTGAACTGTCGCCTTCATGTGCTCCGCGCGTCTTGAAGAACAAAGAAATATGGGGGTCACGCAACCACATTGATCTCATTTTAGTGCAGTATACAATTAACGCTGTGTTGCGAATTCGAATTTTAAACTAACACTTCAGCTATAAGTTCAGCTAAACTGTTGTGATAATTAATTTCACTGCCTAAATTGCAGCAAGATGAATTTCTTCACGAGCTTATTGACCCTTAGAGAGAATGAAGATGTCTTTCTACGTTAGCCACTTCGCCAGCCGGAACAATATTTCTCAAAATTCGCTATTCGTTTTCCCATCTTCCTCAATATTTATTTATGTATGGCTTGATATAAGTCTGGATGAATTTTTCTCCTGTTTGGATCCGCACCTTACACTGGCAAATCCCCCAGCGTGGGTATGTGCCATCGCTTGAGAGCCAACAACAAAAGTACATAGTTATATAAAACAGATACAAATCCTATGCCTGCGTCGCCAAGCCCTTCTTTCCCGCTTCCAGTTTTATTGCAGGCGATCTCTCCACCTCTCTGTAAGTGTCGTTGCTCTGCAGCATTGTGCTATAGGAAATAAGACTGCTGTTCCGTACTGTAATTCAATACCATTTTCAAGACATCTAAAATGCATTACTTCTGAAGCATAATGTTCATGGGAGGAGTATATTTTTGCATAATCTCTGTAACCCAGACTGCAATGCGCTTAAATAATTTCTTCTACTTTATTGGAATATTACACAGAAAAGGTTAGTTGGTGGTACATGTTGCTAGATATGCGCTACGAATTTAAGAGACGAATTCAAATCAAATCAAATCAAATTTATTTCGCAAGAAGGAAGTTAAGATTTTAAAGAATTCCCGGAGGTTATACAAATGCACCTCACTGGAACGAGTGATCTGCATTTTGAAATGTGTGCCTTCAATGATCACCATTATTATCCGTATTTCATATGGGTAGTATATTTTGCAGTCAGGTTTTAAACCTTTGCTCGTAAAGTCTCGAGACTGATTTATTTTCTTCTCTAGAAATGATGCTTCAAAACAAGGGTTGGTGCGTATGTGTAGCGCCATCTTTTAGGGCTAACCTGTGCTGTTTATGTTAATATCTGTGGCAGCCGCTAGATGACACTACATGTAGAAAAAACTTCACTAGTCGTCTGTGCATTCTACTGTGAGTGATTATGGGGAGATATACGTCCACCGCAACAGCTTGTAAACATGAAATTCTATGTGAAGCTTGGGAAGGCAGCCACACAGTCGTATGAGCTCCGAGGTTCTGCTGCTCGCAGTTTATAACACATCCTGGGAGACCAGCAGCGTTGAAATGTGTTGGAAGCGTGCGCGTATGAAACATATTCTCAAGCCTGGAAAACCTTCAATTGACTTAAACGCTTACCGTCCTATTGCGCTTCTAAGCTTAGTCAGAAAACTGATGGAGAAAATGGTACACTCCCGCCTTACCTGGGACCTGACGAACCGAGGAATTTACCCTTCAGCCATGTCTGGTTTCCGAAAAAGACGCAGCAGCATTGACAACGTTATTGCCCTCACAATCTGTGTCAACGCAGAAAGTCAGAGTGGTCTATGATGATTTCTGTGTTTCTTGACGTGAAGGGAGCCTTTCACAACGTCACACATGAAGCAATTCACTCAGCTTTACAATCAACTGGCATTGGTGGACGGATGTAGAACTGGCTGTGCGATTATCTGCACGAAAGATCGATTTTAATATCAGCATGTGAAAGTGACGCAGCTCTGCATCGAATATCTCGCGGAGTGCCTCAGGGGGGATTTTAAGTCATCCCACCCTTTTCAATATCTCACTTGTTGGCTTCGCAAAATGCTTGCTTCCTACAGTTGAAATCTCCCTTTACAACGATGACATCCGTATATGGTGTTCCGGACGCAACAGGCGGATTGTGCATGTCCGATTACAGAGGGCAATAGGCTGCATCGAATCGTTTTTAAGTAAGCGCGGTCTCGTCATGTCGCCAGATAAAAGCTCAGCAATGGCAGTTTCGAGACGCGATCTTTCACGCTGCGCGCTGAAAGTTGCTGGTAGCCCAATACCGTACGTTACATGTCATAAATTCCTAGGGGTGACATTTGAGAGGTCACTGTCATGGTCCCCACATGTACAACTTAAAATCAAGCTCTGCTCTTACGCCTCTATCTTTCGTATGCTCTCTACCACCAGATAAGGCTGCTCCACACCTTCATTACTACGGCTGTATGGTGCACTCTGTGAAGGCCTCCTACGCTGCAGTCTCCCGGCTCTTCAGGGTATCTCACAAACAAATATCAAACTCCTTGAAGCTATGCAAGCTAAGGCCTTGAGAATCTTGAACTTGATCTTTATTTACCAGAAGAGCTGGTGGGTCACCCGGGCTAAACGCTGTAATCAAACAGCTTGACGAGGCCCAGGCAACCCTTACAAGGCAGCCTAGACGAGACCACTGAATAATAATAACACTAATAATTATGACGAAACAAGGTTAACATGAAATATTCAGCTTTACAAAAAATACGAAACACTTTCAGGCAGGTCGATAGAAAATGTGTACACAAAGACTGCATTTTTTTGTTACAGATTGACACAAATCGCACGAATAATGAGAGGGCATCTTCGTGAGCAATTGGAGGGAAACTGTAAAAGAATACCGAAGAAACACTGTAGCGAAATAAAAACCGCATTAGAAATTGGAAAAAAACTGTAGCAGTTGAACAGGTGTCAAACATTTGATGTGTTGATATTTTTTTAATACGGATGGAAGATTGTGACGTAACAACTGGAGCTTGTAATCGGTGCGGAAAAAGGGTACGATCCGTGTGCCTTTACTGCGTGTGTTTAGGATGTTAGTGTGATGCAGCAATGAACCAGAAATTGCTAAAAGTGACCGAAAGCTGACAGGTAAAGAGTAATGTGAGCGTAAGAGTCTCTATTCATACATGCAGTTTACATGAAGAATTTTGCACTGCTGAAAAAAATGTAAGGTGGAAGATAGATAATCGAGACAAAATATATCACGAATAGCTTTTTTCTGTAGCACGAGAATTTTGTATAGACTCTGTTTTGTTGTTGTTAGCCACACCAAGCAGCAGTAATTAATTTGGGAGGCAAACAAAGCGTAATATATATATATATCCGCCTCGGCCTTCCCAAGAACACCTCCACAGTGGTTACTCTTGCAGAGAGCAGACGTCTATCTGCCTCAGTACTGCTAACCCAGGAGTTGCTTCGTGCCCAGATGCGATTCGTAGCTCCTGTACCTCACCATCCACTCGCAGCGCAGTGCATACAGAAAGTTTCTGACCTTCTCCCTCCACACCACCAGCGCCCTGTCACGACCACCTCCTCACCTTGGGGGTACACAGCATGGCAAATCAAGACAACAGTTCCTGGCATCAAAAGAAGAGCAAACATCCTCGTTCCTGCAATTAAATATTTTACTCTTGAACACATTTATAGATGCTACAGTGCGTATAGTCACATCTACACTGATGGCTCTGTCACATCCGTCTCATCAGCGATTGACGTCTGGGTTCTGTCAACACCCACCACAATTTCGGCGTTACTCAGGCACCGCACCTTGACTACTGCTACCGAGCACAGCAACCTGGGTCTCACAAGCCCCATCGGCGGCTGCGTTTCAAACAGACACTTGCCGGTGCAGGGGGGCATCACTTTAGCTCTGGCTACTCTGACAGCAGCATTTGCTTACATTCTCCGGGAACTCCCAACAGCATGGGTTATTTTCAGCGACGCTCGCGCTGCATTACAATCTATAAAGTCATCAGGAAGCCTCCAGGATCCGATCATCGATGACTTAAACAGATTCCACTCCGAGGCCTGTGAGCTTGGCCACCGTGTTGCGCTGCAGTGCTTACCCGCTCACTGTGGCCTTACAGGTAACGATCACGCTGACGGTGCAGAGAGGTCGGTGCATGGCGACACCACCTTGCTCCTAACTACACCATTTTCTCGCAGGGATGGCGCGACGCTTCTAACTACAAAATCCTGGCAGACGCAACGCTCTTTGTGGTGTGATCCTCAGCATCAGTATAGGCCCCTTCTTCATATCGACCCCACATGTGGCTTCCGCATGCCACGCAATATAGCTAGACATGATCAAAATTGCCTATACCAAATTCGCCTGGACATAGCTAGACTGCACTAAATCCTATTTACAAAAAAATTGGTGCATCAAGTAGCTCTCTGAGACCACATGTGCTGTGCCCGAGGATCTGCCACATTTTATCTCCCGCTGCCAACTGTTCAATAATCATCGCAAGGCATTTTTAAGTGCTTTAGGACTCCGACATGATGACCCCGTGCACCTGGAGCATGTTTTCGGACCCTGGAGGGACGCGGCTTCGGGTTTGCGCGACACAAAAGTGTTTTTAGTGTTTTAAGGGACGGGTTTGGTGGACCTTCTCTGACAAGTGCGTGCGCGCGTGCGTGCGTGGTGGTGTGTGTGTGTGTGTGTGTGTGTGTGTGTGTGTGTGTGTGTGTGTGTGCGTGTGTGTGTGTGTGTGTGTGTGTGTGTGTGTGTGTGTGTGTGTGTGTGTGTGTGTGTGTGTGTGTGTGTGTGTGTGTGTGTGTGTGTGTGTGTGTGTGTGTGTGTGTGTGTGTGTGTGTGTGTGTGTGTGTGTGTGTGTGTGTGTGTGTGTGTGTGTGTGTGTGTGTGTGTGTGTGTTCACCATTCACCCTTCCTTTTTCTCTTCCTTTTCATTTCACCATCCTCTTCTCTACGCTTCTCTTCTTTCACCCTCACCTGGAGTAGCATGCCAGGCCGACAACCAGGCAGACCTCTACTGTTTCAATAAATTCTCCTCCTCCAGTGCCACTGCAGCTGCGCTCATAAATCATATTTCCGTGAAGTGTAATCGTCGGCTAATTCAACATAAAATTCAGCACAGGTGCGTCTAAAAATTCCTCATTTGTAAGAGCTGCGGAGAGAAACAGGTGGCGACCTGAAAAACTTAGGCAGCTACCAAAATGCAAGGCTCAAAACGTGGCGGGACGAGCTCAAATGAATAGCTCGGTTAGGATTTAAAAAAATTCGGAGCTTACACCGCTTAGTGGCGAGTAGCGCCGATGGCGGTTGTTGGCAACTGCAACGCTGACACCTCAGACCTGATATGCTAGGGCATGGTTCACTTTAAGGAACTACAAGTATCATCATCATCAGCCTTACTACACCCACTGCAGGGCAAAAGTCTCTCCCATCTCTCTCCAATTAACCCTATCCTTTGCCAGCTGCATCCACCCTTTGCCTGCAAGCTTCTTAATCTCATCCGCCCACCTAACCTTCTGCCGCCCCCTGCTACGCTTACTTTCTCTTGGAATCCACTCCGTTACCCTTAAGGACCAGCGGTTATCTTGCCTTCGCATTACATGCCCTGCCCAAGCCCATTTCTTTCTCTTGATTTCGACTAGGATGTCATTAACCCGTGTTTGTTCCCTCACCCACTCTGCCCGCTTCCGATCTCTTTGCGATACACCTATCATTTTTCTTTCCATGGCTCACTGCGTTGTCCTTAACTTAAGCTGAACTGCACAGCTACTATAGTCCTCCATAAAGTCACCAATAAAATTCCAATAAGGAAGGGCGTCAGGCAAGGAGACACGATCTCGCCAATGCTGTACACCGCATGTTTACAGGAGGTATTTCGAGGCCTGAATTGGGAACAGTTGGGAATAAGAATAAATGGAGAATACCTAAATATTCTGCGATTTGCTGATGACATTGCCTTGCTGAGTAACTCAGGAGGTGAACTGCAAATCATGATCAGTGAGTTAGACAGGCAGAGCAGATCGATGGGTCTAAAAATTAACATGCAGAAAACCAAGGTAATGTTCAACAGCCTAGCAAGGGAACAACAGTTCACAATTGGCAGCGAGAGCCTAGAAATTGTGACGGAATACGTCTACTTAGGGCAGGTAGTGACAGCTGATCCGTATCATGAGAGGGAGATAACTAGAAGGATAAGAATGGGGTGGAGCGCATATGGCAAATTCTCGCAGATCATGAGTGGCAGTTTACCAATTTCCCTCAAGAGGAAAGTGTACAACAGCATAATCTTACCGGTACTCACCTACGGGGCAGAAACATGGAGGCTAACGAAAAGAGTACAAGTATGCGCTTGTCACTAAGTCGAAATGCTATTAGCGGCCAGGGAAAAGAAACTGCAAAGAGGAAAATTTTTATTCCTCAAGAAACAATAACGAATAACGCTGCAGTTTGTCGCTGCCAAAATGTCCATTTAAAGCGTCAATTAAATGCACAAAATGTAACGTGCAATCTTCTGAATGGCATCCAGGAAGTTGGCGTAAAACATCAAGTCGCTGTTTAAACTAGCCACGTTGTCCTCGGATTTAATCCATGCACAGCACGCCTGGCTCACGGCCCATATCAGACGTGAGCTTGGTTCTGCCCACCATCGAGAAACGCAACTCCCGAAGGTGTTGCCCTTCTCGACAAAATCTTTCAGCCTCCCGGTGGTTGCCGCGAGGACGTGGACTCCCAGGGTAGTTATCGCCTGCAGCTGCTGCTGCTGCTGCTGCAGATCCACCGAAGTGCCACCGTAGACGACAGCTCCATTCGGGATGGAGTCGAGGGCACACTTGTGCGCGTACTGCGCTCTCGGGAGGGGCGTCGGAGATGGAATCAGTGGTGGAAGAGCACGCTGCTGCTGATCCACCGAAGTGCTACCGTAGACGACAGCTGCATTCGGGATGGAGTCGAGGGCACACTTGTGCGCGTACTGCGCTCTCGGGAGGGGCGTCGGAGATGGAATCAGTGGTGGAAGAGCACGCTGCTGCTGATCCACCGAAGTGCTACCGTGGACGACAGCTTCATTCGGGATGGAGTCGAGGGCACACTTGTGCGCGTACTGCGCTCTCGGGAGGGACGTCGGAGATGGAATCAGTGGTGGAAGAGCACGCTGCTGCTGATCCACCGAAGTGCTACCGTAGACGACAGCTGCATTCGGGATGGAGTCGAGGGCACACTTGTGCGCGTACTGCGCTCTATGGAGGGGCGTCGGAGATGGAATCAATGGTGGAAGAATACCCGCCAAGTTGTTCGCCCGGCTCTTGGAGTTGTGGTCTACCAGCATACGCAGTGCCTGGTGCGTGTATGCCGAAGCTGTGCCGGGCCCTGTCTTGGCAGCAGCCATGGAGTCTTCGCTGCCGAGAGCTGTCTTGACTTCTGCGGTCCAGACGGGCATGGAGGTGTCGAGCTAAGTTCGCAGTAGTTTTTGTCGCAGCTCACCCCGTGTCAACAACAATACTGTCGCCCTTGCAGTGGCGATGCTCGCAGAGATGCCAGAGCCGTCCACGTCAGCTAGGAGTGATCGCAATGTGGCTGCCGACCTGTAAGCACTTCACGTGCGCTGGAAGTGTTTGCACTACATCAAAAACCTTTTAGGCAAGAAACGCAGGACCATTTATTTTGCTGCTAATTGTTTTAAAACAGGGTTATAATATCTTTCTTTAAGCTGCCGTGCTACTTGGAAGAATGCGTGCTGGTACATTCTTTGTCTTCTATCAGGATTTTTTCACCAGGCAGTTCGGTTTCTCGAGACCGGACTCAGCGTTGGTGGCACCCACGCACGGTGAGAATACCTTCAAAGTTACGGCTACTGTTTTTACAGCGTGTGTGTCGATGCAAGTATTTCTAATGATTTTATTTCCTCCGTGGCACTGTTCAGCATATAAAGTTCTCCTCTTTTCGTTGCTCTGATCAGCGCAAATATTATTAGGTCCAAATAAAAACGTTGTCATCATCTTCATTACTGCACTGTCATCTTTCACCGTGTCATTACAAATGATTAAAGAGAGAGAGAGAGAAAACCTTTATTTATGTGATTAACTCTGTGTTAAAAAGTACGGAAAGCTTGTGGTGATAATCGGCGCAAAATTGCGAATCACATATTGGCCCGTTGTGGGCGTGGAATGAGTGGAATATGTTTGCAAAGCTTTTGATTAGCAGTCAGTCGTGAGGTATAGTTCTAGAAGTATAGTATAGCGTTGTATAGCGTATACCGTAGTTGTATAGTGCCATGCTTTTAGGCAAGACATCACGAACATTTGCAACCTCAAAGATTGAAAACTATAATCATCAATCTGAATCAATCTATTCTTAAAAGAGAAGTAGGGAATGACAGAACGGTTACTGGGTGTAGAGAAGAGTAGTGGTGCTGTCGTCCGCTCGCCGATGGCATGACCGATAAGATATGCATCGTTTCCCGCAGATAGCACCATTATTAGACGGTTGGCAACTATGTAGCTTGTGCCGAGTGCCGCCGGCCCTCTAAGACTACGGTAAGCGCGAGCAGGTCGCGAGGAGGAGAGCGGAAAGGAAGGGAACAGCGGTGGCGTGAAGAGTAAGCAAGAGCGCGCTAGAATATTGCGTGTTCCGCATAGGGTCAACAGCGGTACCAGTAGAAGACGAAGTCAGAGAGCTGTCGGGCTGTGCCCGCTCGTCTCTGCCACTCTTTGTGAAGGATTTCTCATCAGTGCTGAAGATTTATGTTCAGACAACCTGCACTGATATGTCCTGCTATGGTTCCTGCGGTGGGCGCGGCTCCGTCGGTGCCGCACCCTGGCTCAACACCTCACTGTTCAACTGGCATTCCGTCAGACCTAACTCAGCAGGTCATACCTGCTGTGCAAGCCCTACCTGCTGCCTCAAACCTAATGTCTTGCAACCACCCTTCTGCTCCAGCTGCATCAGGACTAGGATTACCAGATCCTCATGGACAACGCGCCTCTGATGCTTATAACTCAAGCCGTGATCTGCCGCCACCATCGGGTCAGGACGATTTTTCTCCATTGGTGAGATCCTTCTACTTTTATCTACATGGACACTACTGCGAATTCCGGAGAAGGGTATGGGAGATTTATTCACGTGCCATAAAAGCGCCGTGTCAGCTCAAAGCGGTCACCTATGAGTGTAGATACTCCGAATGTACCTCAAAGTCCTAAGCACAATCTTACGCTTGTCATCAAGCCACTTGATTCTGGGCACCGCATTACCTGCATTAATCTACTGAAATTGAGACAAGGTTTAGAATCTGTGGCTCCAGACGGCGTTCTTCAAGTTCGTCCCAACGAGCGCCTAAACCTTCTCGCAGTTGACACCCGTACAGCGCGCCCAACTTACCTCCTCTTGCAAATAACAAGCATAGCTGGAGTTGCGGTTCAAGCCTACGAGCCTTGCCCAGCAACTGCGGCGTGGACGTCATTAAGGGTGTCCCCCTGGAACTTTGTCAATCAGATATCTACTCAGCGCTCCTACAGAGAGCTCCGATTAAATCCTTCCGCCGACTTGGAAACTCACAAAATATCCGTATTGTATTTGCTACAGAATCTGCTCCGCAATACCTTATTCTCGGGTATACAAGGTATCGTATGTACGAGTACATTTAAACACCACGGCAATCCACCATACGTCAACGCTTCGGCAATGTGGCTAGCGGTTGCCGACTTGCCTTGCGCTTGTCTCGTTGCGGTGGCAGCCATGACCGAAATGAATGTGCAAGTGATGATCTCATTTGTCCTAACTGCGGTAAGCAGCATGAGGCGACGTTTTTCCGCTGTACTGCTTACCAAGAGGATAAAACCATCTACAAGTACAACTCAAAGATTACAGACTATAAATCAGCAAAAACTGCTCTACTTGAGCAAAACCAAATCCGGGGACGTCGCCGCAGGAAAAATTCATCGCCGGCGAAGAAAATTCCCCAATCGCCGGACAAAGATAAAGCCAGTCACCTGCGCTTTGACGACGCGGTTGAGTTTCCTCATTTTCCACCGCGCCAAAATGTTGAGCCACCTCCCGAAGCGAGTACAAAAGTGAACACTCCACGGCAGCTGCAGTATGCAACCTGGAACCACCCACGCGAAGCATCTATTCGCCGAAATTCCGATAGTAGCAGTTCTCTACTGGGCTCGCTTGTTTAGGCTATCCGCGCTTTCCTTACATCACACTCCTCGCCGGTGGCGAACACCATCCTAACAACCCTTTATTTCATTGCGCCTCCTCTTGCACAATGGCTGTAGACGTCAATAAACCAGCTACACTCCCTAGCGTGCAAAGCATCCGTAACAAGGCACCATCTTCCAATGGAATTCTTGCAGCCTTCGTCCACAACTGTCATATTTCCGACAATTTGTTTCGAAGCACCGTTTTTCGGTCATGGGCATCTCAGAATCCCGTCTGCGTACTGCTATCTGCCTTTCAGTCTATACCTTTCTGAACTCCATGACAGGTGCTAATATCAGCAAAGTTATTTTAGCTGTTCGGAAATACGTCACCTCCATTCCACAACCCATATCTACCGACTCACTAATTGAATATATTGCAGCCACCGTCAAGATCATGAACCTGTCCTTCACAGTGATCGTCGGGTGCGTACCCCCTCGTGTCAACTTCTACGTCGACCGCCTTCAGGATATCGTAAGCAGTACCCCTGTGCCGCACATTATTACTGGCGATTTCAACGCACATCATTCTGCTTGGGGAGGCATCAGATCAACAGCCAGAGGACGACAGTAATTTGATTTCGCACAGTGCAAAAATTTCGCTTTCCTCAACAACGGCCAGGCAAATTTTTATCAAGGTACAATATCCAGTGCCCTTGACATTTGGATGATTTCTGATCTTCTGTCGTCTTCAACAACCTTTAGTGCTGACATAGAATATCATGGCAGCGATCATCTACCTACGTACATTGAGGTTGGTGGTGCTTTCTTAAGTTCAGAGCTGCGTGTGGTACGCTACACGAATTTTGATCTTTTTGGACATGCGCATTGTGCATGCCCGATTTCAGAGGGCAATAGGCTGCATCGAATCGTTTTTAAGTAAAAATGGACCTCTCAAACCCCAATTATGAAAGCTCCATCGCTGCTGTACCCTATGCTAAAACGTCCAGCACTTAGGTTACAACTCTATCAAAAGTGCACTCAACTGCAGGTGCTGAATATGAGCGACTTCGAGCAATTCGCCGCAGAGTAGAGAGACGAGCACGCAAAACAAATTATAGAGAAGACATCAAGGTTGCTCGGCGCGCACAGCAACATGTTAAACGTCATTTGGACAAGCTGGCAAGACGGGAATGGCGATCCTTTTGTGCGAAGCTTGATCCCAGAAAGCTTATTTCTAAGGTATGGAGCATTGTACGCAGCCTCAGTAGTCAGCCCACCCACTAAATCCTTTTGACTGCGTAGCTGTACATGCAAATATTTTTCGTCCCGATGCTGCGAAGCCTTTCTGTTCTAAGATAACTGCTCGATTAACGACCATATCGATGCCATTGCCTCTCCAAAGCTTTACCCCTTCACCTAATACTGCCCTCCTTGATGAACCGTTCACTGTGGAATAACTTCTTGCGGCTTCGGCAGCTAAGAATAAAAAATCGTGCCCTGGACCGGACGGTGTAAGCTACACTGCCCTTTCTCACCTGAGAAGTAAGTCCATGGTTCTGCTGCTCGCAGTTTATAACACCTCCTGGGACACCGGCAGCCTTGAAATGTGTTGAAAGCGTGCGCGTGTGATGCCTATTCTCAAGCCTGGAAAACCATCAATTGACTTAAACGCTTACCGTCCTATTGCGCTTCTAAGCTTAGTCAGAAAACTGATGGAGAAAATCGTACACTCCCGCCTTACCTGGGACCTGACGAATAGAGGAATTTACCCTTCACCAATGTCTGGTTTCCGAAAAAGACGCAGCAGCATTGACAACGTTATTGCCCTCACAATCTGTGTCAACGCAGAAAGACAGAGCGGTCTATGATGATTTCTGTGTTTCTTGACGTGAAGGGAGCCTTTGACAACGTCACACATGAAGCAATTCACTCAGCTTTACAATCAACTGGCATTGGTGGACGGATGTAGGACTGGCTGTGCGATTATCTGCACGAAAGATCGATTTTAATATCAGCATGTGAACGTGACGCAGCTCTGCATCGAATATCTCGCGGAGTGCCTCAGGGGGGATTTTAAGTCATCCCACCCTTTTCAATATCTCACTTGTTGGCTTCGCAAAATGCTTGCTTCCTACAGTTTAAATCTCCCTTTACAACGATGACATCCGTATATGGTGTTCCGGACGCAACAGGCGGATTGTGCATGTCCGATTACAGAGGGCAATAAGCTGCATCGAATCGTTTTTAAGTAAGCGCGGTCTCGTCTAGTCGCCAGATAAAAGCTCAGCAATGGCAGTTTCGAGACGCGATCTTTCACGCTGCGCGCTGAAAGTTGCTGGTAGCCCAATACCGTACGTTACATGTCATAAATTCCAAGGGGTGACATTTGAGAGGTCACTGTCATGGTCCCCACATGTACAACTTAAAATCAAGCTCTGCTCTTACGCCTCTATCTTTCGTATGCTCTCTACCACCAGATAAGGCTGCTCCACACCTTCATTACTACGGCTGTATGGTGCACTCTGTGAAGGCCTCCTACGCTGCAGTCTCCCGGCTCTTCATGGTATCTCACAAACAAATATCAAACTCCTTGAAGCTATGCAAGCTAAGACCTTGAGAATCTTGAACTTGATCTTTATTTACCAGAAGAGCTGGTGGGTCACCCGGGCTAAACGCTGTAATCAAACAGCTTGACGAGGCCCAGGCAACCCTTACAAGGCAGCCTAGACGAGACCACTAAATAATAATAACACTAATAATTATGACGAAACAAGGTTAACATGAAATATTCAGCTTTACAAAAAATACGAAACACTTTCAGGCAGGTCGATAGAAAAT
The DNA here is from genome assembly GCA_030143305.2 of Amblyomma americanum. Taxonomy (NCBI): domain Eukaryota; kingdom Metazoa; phylum Arthropoda; class Arachnida; order Ixodida; family Ixodidae; genus Amblyomma; species Amblyomma americanum. Next base: position 21,714 of record JARKHS020033528.1, read on the forward strand.
GTGTACACAAAGACTGCATTTTTTTGTTACAGATTGACACAAATCGCACGAATAATGAGAGGGCATCTTCGTGATCAATTGGAGGGAAACTGTAAAAGAATACCGAAGAAACACTGTAGCGAAATAAAAACCGCATTAGAAATTGGAAAAAACTGTAGCAGTTGAACAGGTGTCAAACATTTGATGTGTTTATATTTTTTTAATACGGATGGAAGATTGTGACGTAACAACTGGAGCTTGTAATCGGTGCAGAAAAAGGGTACGATCCGTGTGCCTTTACTGCGTGTGTTTAGGATGTTAGTGTGATGCAGCAATGAACCAGAAATTGCTAAAAGTGACCGAAAGCTGACAGGTAAAGAGTAATGTGAGCGTAAGAGTCTCTATTCATACATGCAGTTTACATGAAGAATTTTGCACTGCTGAAAAAAATGTAAGGTGGAAGATAGATAATCGAGACAAAATATATCACGAATAGCTTTTTTCTGTAGCACGAGAATTTTGTATAGACTCTGTTTTGTTGTTGTTAGCCACACCAAGCAGCAGTAATTAATTTGGGAGGCAAACAAAGCGTAATATATATATATATATCCGCCTCGGCCTTCCCAAGAACACCTCCACAGTGGTTACTCTTGCAGAGAGCAGACGTCTATCTGCCTCAGTACTGCTAACCCAGGAGTTGCTTCGTGCCCAGATGCGATTCGTAGCTCCTGTACCTCACCATCCACTCGCAGCGCAGTGCATACAGAAAGTTTCTGACCTTCTCCCTCCACACCACCAGCGCCCTGTCACGACCACCTCCTCACCTTGGGGGTACACAGCATGGCAAATCAAGACAACAGTTCCTGGCATCAAAAGAAGAGCAAACATCCTCGTTCCTGCAATTAAATATTTTACTCTTGAACACATTTATAGATGCTACAGTGCGTATAGTCACATCTACACTGATGGCTCTGTCACATCCGTCTCATCAGCGATTGACGTCTGGGTTCTGTCAACACCCACCACAATTTCGGCGTTACTCAGGCACCGCACCTTGACTACTGCTACCGAGCACAGCAACCTGGGTCTCACAAGCCCCATCGGCGGCTGCGTTTCAAACAGACACTTGCCGGTGCAGGGGGGCATCACTTTAGCTCTGGCTACTCTGACAGCAGCATTTGCTTACATTCTCCGGGAACTCCCAACAGCATGGGTTATTTTCAGCGACGCTCGCGCTGCATTACAATCTATAAAGTCATCAGGAAGCCTCCAGGATCCGATCATCGATGACTTAAACAGATTCCACTCCGAGGCCTGTGAGCTTGGCCACCGTGTTGCGCTGCAGTGCTTACCCGCTCACTGTGGCCTTACAGGTAACGATCACGCTGACGGTGCAGAGAGGTCGGTGCATGGCGACACCACCTTGCTCCTAACTACACCATTTTCTCGCAGGGATGGCGCGACGCTTCTAACTACAAAATCCTGGCAGACGCAACGCTCTTTGTGGTGTGATCCTCAGCATCAGTATAGGCCCCTTCTTCATATCGACCCCACATGTGGCTTCCGCATGCCACGCAATATAGCTAGACATGATCAAAATTGCCTATACCAAATTCGCCTGGACATAGCTAGACTGCACTAAATCCTATTTACAAAAAAATTGGTGCATCAAGTAGCTCTCTGAGACCACATGTGCTGTGCCCGAGGATCTGCCACATTTTATCTCCCGCTGCCAACTGTTCAATAATCATCGCAAGGCATTTTTAAGTGCTTTAGGACTCCGACATGATGACCCCGTGCACCTGGAGCATGTTTTCGGACCCTGGAGGGACGCGGCTTCGGGTTTGCGCGACACAAAAGTGTTTTTAGTGTTTTAAGGGACGGGTTTGGTGGACCTTCTCTGACAAGTGCGTGCGCGCGTGCGTGTGTGTGTGTGTGTGTGTGTGTGTGTGTGTGTGTGTGTGTGTGTGTGTGTGTGTGTGTGTGTGTGTGTGTGTGTGTGTGTGTGTGTGTGTGTGTGTGTGTGTGTGTGTGTGTGTGTGTGTGTGTGTGTGTGTGTGTGTGTGTGTGTGTGTGTGTGTGTGTGTGTGTGTGTCGTCTCACGAGACGAGTGCCACCTAGTGTGAGCGTGGTCTCCTCTATAATCCAAAGAACTCCAAGCAATACATCGTCATCATCACCCTCCATTCGCACCCTCACTCTCCTTTTACTTTACCTTTCCTCTTACTCAGTGTAGAGTAGCACGCCAAGGTCACCTTACCGCCGGCTGACCTCTCCACCTTTCCTTTCATTAAATTACTTCCTCTTTTTCTCTCTCTACATGGGGCAACACACGTCCGAACCATACAGCTCCACTTCAAATCTTCTAGAACCAGTCCATACGAAATACTCACCTTCGATTCTTTCGATTCTAATGCTTCACCATTGTTATAGGATCACCGAATATTATCGATTATGAAACTGTTCAACTTTAACCTATCACCTCAATTAAATTTTTACAGCAATGCTATTTCGCGATGTTTCTCTCGTCAGTACTAACCCAACTGGTTGTGTCTCAAATCGGAATATTTCTTGTTATCACTAATCGTAGAAGTAGCAGCAAAGAACTTTGATTTGACCAAGAAACACAGGCTGATGTGTCGACAGCCTGGACGAACACTCGATGCTTTTTTCCCATCTCAGAGCCAATCCAAAGCCAGATGGTGATGGAAAGCGAAGGGGGATAGGAGCCCGCCTTCTGAGCAGCCAGGCCGTAGAAAAGACAATGAGGTAGGTCAGCATAGGGAGGGAGGCAGTTTAGACAGGAAGGGTCAGATTTAAAGCGATAGAGAAATAGGCAGGAGGGGCTAATGGGCGCGTTCATTTGAATGGGCTGGAAAAGGCGAGCCTGCAGCAGGGTGAGTTATGGATGAGGGCGTGGGTAGAGGCATTTGTCTATGCGGAGCTGGAGGTAGACCTCATTGGCAGTACAACAAAGGAAGAGCCTCCCGCCATACTTCAAGGGCTTGAACCAGGCGATCAACGGCGCTTGGTGAAGAGTATCGCAGGCCAGCCGGTGGGCCAGTTCATTTCCCCCAATCCCTGAATGTCCAGGACCCAGCAGAGGAAAACTTTGGGTGGCTGTAGTGAGGAGACCATTCGTTCGACCTTATATTGACGGGAACGGGGTAGGGTGCGGTAGTCTGTGTGGCGAAGAGCGGTTCGAGAGTATTTTCGGGATTAGGTCCAGGAGAATCCAGAAAATACTGCCACTAACTAGCCCCCCCCCCCCCCTCGGGGTGCCCATCCTGCGGAAAAGGTGGCACCCTGGGGCACCTACTCACCTCCTGCCTGCCTGCGGCTCCCAGCGACGGCAGTTCATGACCCACCTACGTAGACTGGGCCTACCCGCTCTAAACGGAAACGCACGGAGGAGACCCGAGTGCCGTGACTACACGCCGCAGGTAGAGGTTTACCGTGTGGCAGGTGGTGAGAGCATGGTGGAGTGCTTGCACGTTATTGGCCGCATGCGAGCGAAGGGAAGCCAAGTACTTAACACTGGATGACGAGAGAAATGGGAGAGCCAGAGAGATGGAGGAAGACGATGGGGTTGTGGGAGTGCTGGTGTGAGGAAAGGTTGAGAAGGAGTAGCTCGAATTTGTCCGGAGCAGAAGAGAGACGAGTGTTGGTGAGGAATGAGTTGAGATCTAGGCCACGTATCTGGATGTCCCGGAAGTAACTCGGAGAGCCAGACGAAAGATGTCGTCGGCATAAAAGATGTGGTGGAGGTTGGGAATTGGGGCTAGTTGGGAGACGAGGGGAGTAAATGCAAGATGGTTCTTTCTTCGGAGGGGCACAGGACCTCTCCAAACGTGAATTCGACGGTGTTGAAGGAGCAGACGATGATTTATGCCAGATGATGAAGACATAGAGAAAATATATTTACAGGATGTACATTGGCAAACTGCGTTACAAGTTGAGTCACACAGACAGTCGAACTGTAACTTAAAATAAAAGATCTCACACAGAGAAACTCGACAAGACTTTACTCATCGACCCGACGTTAGAGTCTAGGCCTGTAGATTTACGTGCCACTGCACGGAGCCTCTAGCTCAACTAGACAAAACTGCCCTCCAATGATTTTACATGCTGTTTTAAAGCTTTTTCAAACAAAGAAGTCAGGGCGGGCATATTTCGAGGCCCGCCCTAAGCTTCGATAACCAATGGAGGTAGTAGCCACAGCCCCTGAAGGTTGGACCCAACTTCGAGCCCGGGGCTTGGCTAAAAAGAAAAAGAAACACATACAGGAAACATTCTGAAAACCCTCTCCCCGGGGGAGAGTTCTCGCCCTTATTGCTTGATGCTTTCCCCTTCCCTGTCGCACCCGCGCGTCGCCTCTCGAGGGATGAAAAGTTGTTTTTCAGCTAATTGGCGGGACCACTGATCCACTGACTCGCCGCAGGAATATCAGACGGCGGAGAGCCGCGACGCTTCGGTTCCACAGAGAATACCAAAAAAAGAAGAAAAAAAAAGGGCCGATCGCGAAATGTGAGGTGGCCCGCATTCTGCCGCAGTGGGAGTGCTGCCTAAGACCAAGCGGCACCACGTACTCGTTGTGTGCGCCTCGCATGCTTTCCTGGTGCGCTTAACAAAGCCAGGTGTCTTCGGCCGTCACAGCGGTGCTGTCAAGCAGCCAGTGCCTCCTGCGCCTTTGCCACTGTTGCGGGGGTAAGGGGATTGGGGGTGGGGGGGGGGGGGGGCACGCGGGTAGAGGAAGCTCGGGGCTTCACTGACAGCTCTCCACATAAACTGGAGGCCCGCAGTGACCGCAAGCTTAGGGGGAAAAAAATGTACGCGTTGACGAAGCGCGGCCTTACACGTCCCCCCTAAGTTTCTAAATGAGCTTGGAGTCCGTTCATTTACGCAAAACTAAATAAAGGCCGCAATATCCCAAGCCTGCAAGCTTAGCTTCTCATGCGACAACCACTTCTTGCTACAGCGGCACACAAATCCGCTGGTGCGTGGGTTATAGCTACACACACTAGCAAAAAAAAAAGGAATACACAACACTGGAATATGACGGCATACAAATCCGGACATGGCGCAAAAATGTCACATCAGAATAACTGACACGCAACACACACCCATAAAAAAACACAAGTCCGTTAACAATCGCACAGCACAGTTACACGCAGACACCCATGCACACGAAGCACACCAAAGTCCACTGACGTGCAAATGTCTTTCTTGGCGGCGCTGAACAGTTACGTGCACGCCCCCCGTTGGGTGAGCGGGAACGTTCACGCCGGCCGAGGCTGGCCTGGCTATGCCTCGCGATATGTCCCAAATACGGATCGCAAGGCTTCCGGTGCTGCGGTACGGCGTGCGCGGCCTACGCGCCAGCTTGCGTGTCTATGCTGCCTGGTCAAGTTGTTTGTCATAGTGCACGACAAGAGTTAGGCTCTGGCTTTCCCGTGCAAAAAGGAGGCCCGACGACTTTGTGCACTCACCGCGCTTTTCGCGGTGCAGAACAATTGGGTGTTCTGGTGCATGTGGTATCCCGCTGCCACATCCTTGCCTGATCTGGTTCTGCTCTCCTGAGGTTCTCGCGCGGATCTCAAATAATGGCGCGTCGTATATCCCCTCTACCTTGTCAGCTCGCTGTGCAGAAATATAACCGCCGACAGCGGAGTCTGCGTCGCTGCCTCCACCCTCCGACGGCTGCCCTTCATTTCCAGGTCCTGAGCGACACGCCGGGTATAAGAAACTCTCTTCCCGAGTGCCCGTTTTCGCTCTTGGCTTCTGCTCTTCCGTGCTCACCGCGGTTAGATCAGTTTCGACGACGCTGCTCGATCTGTTGTCACCTCAGCTCAGTAATTTTGCCTTGTTTCCTAGTTATTAACTAGGTTATTTCCATCCTTGGAAGACGGCCGCGTCTTTAAGGCGGTACTGTCCCTACGGGAAGGGTACGGCAGCTCCGGCGCCGGTATCCTTAAAGGGACAGCGCCATCCGAAGGAGCCCAGTGGGGCGGAGGCGGCCATGGCATCACATGGCGGGGATCTGCCAGTCATCAGGGACGTCCAGCAGTGCAGTGCGTCATCATCGCTCAGTGGGGACGACTCAACTATCGTCGCCTGTGACGAGGAAGTGGCTGACATGGCGGAAATGGACAACGATGGCTTCAAAGTGGTGAGTCATCGGAAGCACCGGACGGTCGGCATCCCAGTGATAGTTCAGCCAAAAGAGGAAGGTGTTGACTTCAGAGAGTGGAACCCTATCAGGCTGTTGGATGATATTAAAGTACTACTGGGATCTGCTCCGATTCGCAGTCGCTTCACAACGCAAGGGGCTCTTCATCTAGATATCTCAACGGAAGAGCAAGTAGACATTCTTCTGCGGTGCTCTCAGATCGGTGGCATACGAGTTCAAGCCCGGTTGCCACCCTCCTACATGACTAACACATGTGTTATAAGGGGAGTACCAGTGTGGTATTCGGAAAGTGCCCTTCTTGACTACTTGAAACCGCAAGGAGTTCTACACGTGCGACGGTTAATGCGCCGGGTGGAGCCTGGAGAACAACAATGGGCAGCGAAGCCTACAAACTCTATTGTGCTAACGTTTGCTCCCAACACCGAGCGCCCTGGAATAATTGACCTTGGTTTCACCAAACATGCTATCCACGAGTTCGTTGAAACTCCTCCCCGGTGCTTCAGGTGCCAACGCTTTGGACATGTAGTGCGAGTTTGCAACAAAGATCAACGTTGCAAGCGGTGTGGTTGTGGCAATGATTACAAAGAGTGCAAGGCAGATTTTGCTTGCGCTAATTGTGGAGGTGACCATCCAGCGAGTTTCAGTGGCTGCACGTTCCGTGTAAGCGCCTTACACCGTCGCAAGTCCTTCATTAGTGGCCCCAAACCACAACCTACTGAGAAGCCGATACATGGAAGTGAAGAGTTCCCTGCGCTCGAGTCGGAAGCTCGGGACGTGGTAGCAAGCGACGTCGCTGCACGACCTGATCCGAGCAAGTCGGCAACGGCCTCCGAGGGTGAGCTGGCTGTTCGATCTGCTTCTGCAAAAAGTGTCCATGTTCCACAGCGACCAGATCACAGCAAGTCTCGACAACATGGAGGACATCCCCTCGCCTTAAAAGAGATGCAGACACCAGCTACCGTGGCCAAGAGCGGGTCCCAGTCCCCGTCTTTTGTCGAAGTGGTGCACCAGTGCGTGCAGCAAAATAAGGAGCTCAAAAGCCGGAATCTCTCCGACCTTCTACGCGTTTTGTTTGATGTCTTGCGTTCATATAGCCAAGCGATGCAGCCTGGCACTTTGAAGAACTTTGTACAGCTGGTGCTTTCCTTTGAGACCTTGATCACCGCCTTCGCAGAGAACTTCAACTCCTAGATGGCTAGTTTTCTTCAACCTGTTGCAACTAAAAACCCTAGAAAAGTGCCGTTTATCATGCAATGGAACTGCGCTGGGATTATAAGTCGATTAGCAGAACTAAAATTGTTCTTGAAAGAGACCTGTGTTCCAGTACTGGCCCTCTCGGAGGCTGGCTTACCAAGCGGGAGGTCTTTGCCGAAATACGTCGCCCACAAGAATTGCAGCATAAAGCCTTTTCCCTCAGGAAGTGCCGCCCTTTACATACGAAGGGAGATTCCTCATGTGGCTTTGAACGTCACCGATCTTTGCACCGACAGTATTGAGGTAGTGGCTGTGAGGATTCGGCTCGCCTTCCGAACTCTGTCCATTTCATCAGTATACGTGTCCCCGCAGAAGAAGGTCGATTTGGCTTTGTTCCTCCAGCAACTTTGTGACCGCTGCCCAGCACCCAGAATCATCTGCGGTGACTTCAACGCCCACCACCCTGCCTGTGGTGACAGGAACACAGATCCTCGCGGACGCCAACTTGTAGAAGTCATCGACAGTTTGTACCTGTGCGTGGCCAATGACGGAAGTCCCACTTTCTTTCGGCCTCCAACCTCACCCACATCTATAGACCTAACCTTACATTCACCTGACGTCCGTGTGCCGTGGTCAACTAGAGCTGACCGAATGGGAAGTGATCACTACCCGATATTTGTGTTTACTGCCGACTTCCATCTGCGTGGTCCTAAAATTTGCCATGTTGTTAATTGGGACAAATACAGGGAGCACTTAGCCTGTGTTTCCGGTGATGTGACAGACAAAATTATTTATGCTAAGATGGCTGCTACTACGGCGCTCAAGCTACCTGATCATTTTCCGACTCCGGATTTAAAACTCAGGAACCTCTGCGCAGCGTGCAGAAGGGCGGAGCGACAACTGTTGCGGAAGAAGGACGACAGAGCCTTGAAGACAACTTTTAACAGGCTCAACTCTGCCATTAGACGTCATGCGAACAAGCTCTGTAGGTCCCAGTGGACATCCTTTTGTGCTAGTTTGACTGTTTTCTCACCGATAACGAGAATTTGGCGTGTCGTTGGCAGTCTTGCTGGTGGCTCTCGTCCGAGTAAACCTTTCGAGGCGCTTTCATTGCGCACGCAGAAACATCTCGTGTGCTTGGCAGAGGAATTTGCGGATGCATTTGTAAATTTCAGACCAGGCATTCATCCCTGCGCTCTGCCTGCTACGTCTCCGTCTGTTATGGACGCCCCGTTCACACTTCGAGAACTACAGACAGCGCTCCGCAGCCTGCGGCGTCGCTGTGCACCAGGTCCTGACGGCATTACCAATCAAATGTTACAGAACCTGCCTCTGGAACACCGGAAGATGCTCCTAACCTATCTAAATCGAGTGTGGGAGTCTGGTGACGTTCCCCCTTCATGGAAGGTGGCTTGTGTAGTCCCACTGCTGAAGGCCAGCAAAGAGATGACAGACGCGGCCTCGTATCGTCCTGTATCGCTGACGTCGTGTGTGGTTAAGCTCATGGAGAAGATGGCAAGTAAGCGTTTGTCTTGGTAGCTTGAGGATAGAAGGGCACTACCAACATGCATGACTGGATTCCGCACAGTTTTAAGCGCGCAAGATAGCGTCCTTGACTTGATAAGCCACATTGAACATCAGAGTGCTTTTGGACTTTCAACACTAGCTATTTTCCTAGACGTATCAAAGGCTTATGATAGCGTCCTCCAGAGCTCAATTCTGAATAGTCTGCAGGTCATAGGCGTACATGGCTATCTTCTGCGATTCATTCACTCATTTCTCAGTGATCGTAAATTTCGAGTGCGGTTAGGAAGTAAAATGAGCTCCGAAAGGGCGGTATCGCGAGGGGTACCTCAGGGTAGTGTCCTGTCCCCAACGCTCTTTAATGTTGTCATGGCTGGTCTTCCCGCAAAAGTGCAAAAACATTGTAGGCATGTCCATATGGCGATATATGCAGACGACATTTGTCTTTGGTTAACCGGATATCAACACAAACGCTTAGCTCTATTAGCGCGACAGGCCGTGCTTTCAGTTATAAGTTACCTTTAAGGTGTTGGGTTGACTCTCTCGGTGGAAAAATCTGGCTTCGTCCTGTTTCCAGGTAGGGGACGACGGTATGCGCGGCTGAGCATAGACCTTGATCAGTCTTGCCTTCGTCAGGTTAACCACATACGTTTTTTGGTCGTCACTATTGACTCACGTCTACAGTGGCGACGAGCTGTGGACTCGATTGTGGCTTCACTATCTTCGCGTCTCAATGTGCTTCGTAGAGTTGCTAGTGAGCAATGCGGAAACCATCCTGCTTCAATGATCAGGCTTCACGATGCCCTGGTGACCAGTCGCATAATGTACCAGCTCCCTTTAATATCCCCCTCGGTATCGCAGCTGGAGTACCTTGAGGTTTTGCAAAGAATGGGACTAAGGAGGGCTCTCGGCGTTCCGCAGGCTGCTCCAAACAATGCAGTACTGTTTGAGTCTCCATCGAAACCTCTTCGGCTAGCCGCTTCACAAAGACTTTTGCTGCAAATTGGCCGCCTCAGAGAGACTGTTGCCGGGAGAGCGCTTCTACAGCGCCTTCGAAAGAGATCTGAGTCCCGGGCGTACTTGGCTTTAAATATTCTTCGTTCTCTGGGTCTCGACCTTCGAGATCGACCTAAGACGTTGAAGCCACCTTGGTCCTTTCCGAGCCTCGATGGTTCCTTGACAATTCCCCACGTTCGCGCTAAGCGGAATTCTTCTTTAGCGGCAATGCGTTAGCTCGTACTGGAACATCTTGAGACCGAATATGCCAGTCATCAAATTTTTACAGACGGCTCTGTGGACAAGGTCAGAGGATCTAGTGCAGCTGCTTTTCATATTCCGTCTTTGAAGTATGATTGGTATGTTCGTTTTACTAAAGTCGTGTCCTCCACAATGGCCGAAAGCGTTGTCATTGAGGCAGCTCTAAAGAAGCTACGGTGTTGTACGCCTCAACCTACTTCCATAATTACGGACTCAAAATCTGCCCTTCAAAGGTTAGAGTACGGGTTCCCCTTTGATGCCTTGAGTCTTAGATCCCTAAGTTTGGTGCAGAATCTACATAGCAAAGGCTTCTCTATACGTTTTCAATGGGTGCCCTCGCACATAGGTGTCTTAGGGAACGAGATAGCAGACAACCTCGCCCATACAGCTCTCTCCGGGATTCCAGTACATAGAGTCCCTCATGAAGTCAAGCAAATGTTCAGAGATGTGGTGTTGTGCCACTTCAGTTCTTTGTGGAGCTCTCCTCATCAGCCATGTGTGACCAAGGGTCTCAAAAGGTACCAAGCCACTTTGCTGCACCGCGTTCGCACGGATTCTGCTCGTACGCCGGCGTGGATGTATAAGACTGGCCTAGCGTTGTCACCATTGTGTTCAACGTGTGGTGTGTGTGGTGACATAGAACATTACCTCTTGTGCTGTACTTTGTACAACGCGGAACGGGCTGTGTTATTCGGATCCCTCAAGAAGGCACGAGTTCCTCACAGTTCTCTTCAGGACATTGTTTTCCCGCGCGGGAGCCAGTCGAGTAGAAGGGATGCTTCTCGCCTTCTTCTACTTTACCTGCAGGACAGGGATTTGGCCTCCACATGGTGACCTCAGGAGTGTCTATTTGGGTTTTTGCGGACAGTGTTTCTGTGATTTCTATTTAAGTGTCGATACGGTGGAGCAATTGCCGGCAGCAACTGCAAGGCTAATCCCACCGGTAGTTTACAACCACTCAACTCAACTCGACTGTCTTTGCAAAGGATGGCGGCAACTGGTGGGTCGGCATCGCTGGAAATAGTTCCGAAGCATCTTTCGGTTCCTCGCGGTTTGCCATTTGCGCCACTCCGCTGATTGTGCAGTTCAGCTCGTCCTCTAGTGACGGTGGCTGCTCGAGCTGAGCTTGGGGAACTACGCTGTCAGTCTCCGTCGACCACTGCAAAGAGCTGGCCGTACTCCGCTCGTCCTGTATTTGTGCATTCATCGAATGCCGGGAGGGGTCGCTCTCTACCGTACTAGTGGGATATGCCCTGGGGCCTAGGTCTGGTCGCCGCTGCTCCTTAGTTACGGATGCAACGTCGGACTGTCCGCCGCCTCCATGCAGTGTCTCGAGTGCTGTCACGGCCTCTATCTGTGCTGAACCCCCTGCCACTAAGCTCTCCGAATGCGCCTGCGGCCTTGCGGCGAGCCGCTGGTCTTCTCTGGGATGAGCTGCTAATGTTCTGCCGACTCTCGTTCTGAGCCTCCGTCCGGGAGCGAGACAAGTTGGCGCCTGCGGTAGAGCGCACGGCAACGGGGCCTAGGTCTGACCTGCGCTGCGCCTTTGAGTCAGGCGCAGCGGAAGCCTAGCTTCCGCCTGATTTCCTTCATTATTCTCTCTTCCTCCCGCAAGATCTCAAGTTTCTTCCGCTCGAACTCTAATTCGAGCCGCTGCATTTCAATTTCGAGTGTATCTGCAACAGCATACTGGGAACTCGATCTCGCTGCCGCATGCATCTCGAGATCTTAAACGCCTACACCCTCAAATCCCTAAAACAAGCCAAGCCAACCTCGACCAGACGCGAGAAATCCCAATCCCCCGGCACCAGCGTGGCTGCAGGTTGTAGCCCAGAGCCCGGATGTCACGCCTTGACTGGTCGTCCTCGAAGGTGGCTCGCACAGCCGTCCCTTGGTTGCTGCTGCCGCCCGAGGTCTTCTTGCTTGCTTTTGGAAGGGTGCCGAATCCTGTCGTGACAGCGCCAGTAAATTCAAGATGGTTCTTTGCGTTTCTTCGGAAGGGCAATGGGACCTCTCTAAACGTGAATTCGACTGTGTTGAAGGAGCAGACGATGATTGATGCCAGATGATGAAGACAAAGAGAAAATATATTTACAGGATGTACATTGGAAAACTGCGTTACAAGTTGAGTTACACAGACACTCGAACTGTAACTTAAAATAAAAGATCTCACACAGAGAAACTCGACAAGACCTTACTCGTCGACCCGAGGTTAGAGTCTAAAT